>JAQIWI010001397.1:0-16777 GCA_034698825.1 Deuterosminthurus bicinctus | reverse complement strand
TTGTGCCATGATAATCAAGAATCTTGGCTGCTCCCATGCACGCAGTATTTCCTTCAAAGATCGTCCTGTAACACTGAAGGCAGAGAAAAATATTTTTCCCGAAAATTAGCTAATAATTGAAGTTTCGTCAATAATAAAAAACTTACATCTGGATCGATGGGGTTGTAGTCGTTCACATGGTTCACTATCTTCCATGTGTAGGATGCATTTAAAGCTCGAAAGTCCACCTCCATGTTATCTGTCCATACGACAGCAGAAATGGCATACCCAGAGTTTGCAAGTTGCTCGAAAGTTGTCGGTGGAACGGTGTATACTGGAAGTACGACATGAGCGGTCATGACAGATGTGTACCCATTTGAAAGGACAATTAGAGCCAGAAGCCATATGGAGAACAACATCTCGTACAGAACTTCCTCTTGCATGTGCCTACGAAAAGCCATGGATTCGAAAGACCCTTGGCCGACTACGGGCTTGATTATGGCTTCTAATGTGTGGCGGCGATGGTTGGCCATTGGGGATCTACTTCGGCAAATGGTTGCCACTGCAGTCAATCGAACCATTGAGGTTCTTCCAAGCCAATAAGCAATAAAATTTTTGTGCTCAAGTCTTCGAAGTAAGCTGGATAGCTCGAGAACAGTGTAAAGTAAGACCACAGATATCAACAATGCCATCCAAATGTGGTTACTCAGTGGAGTAAATAAAGTTAGTAAGCTTTGAGATTCTGAAACACGCTTTGGCTTGGCTGTTATAAAAGAAACTCCATCGTAAACTATAGGTATGGTAGTGTAAGATAAATGAGACTTCTGCGGTGTCATTTTATAGGCCAGAGTGACAGCACTAGAGCCATCTACGATGGGTTGGAACCACATATCCCAATCACCGTCCTCGTCTGGTTCGTCCTGAGGAAACGTCAGTACCTCCTCCGCTTCGAATGTTCCATTTATAATAAGAGAAAACTCGTACATGGTGGCGATAAGCACATTCGTCCATTTTCCAGTCCTCTCGTACACTTGAATAGAATCGGGGCAAGTTCCGCAAGTGACGATATTAAAAGTTGCCCCTTCATAGTTGGGAAATAATGTCAGCAGCCGAGCCGACGACTCAAATGGAAAATCCCCGACTTTTACCAAACCTAGTCCGCTGGCATGTATTCTAAAAAGAGATAGGTTTTCGTCGCAAGTTATTACAAAGAAGGAGTTGTATAGCTTCCTTGCTGCTGGTACGAGGTAAGATGGAAGTATACTTTCGTTGCAAGACTTGAGTACAAAAACGTTGAAATCACGATTTGGAGACCCGAGATAACCTGGTGACGACCATGGAGACTTCTCCTGCACAGCGACATCTTTGAAGTACAGTAGAAGATCTGATACGTCTCGTACAATAAGTGCACAAGGACTTGAGAACTTGAAGGGAGACAAACGAAGGTTAATTGTTCCATTACCAAACGTTTCTGACAAGAGTAAGTACGTGACTTTGTAATTAAAATTTGTTTGGGTTTGGATGGCTAAATTAGATTCGTCGAGTATTTCGACTATGTGGGAACACATTTTACTGTGATCCAAAATGGCCGATTTAAAAACAATGTACAGTTGTATCAGGGTGTTAGTAGTAGCTGACGTTGGTCCCACTTGTAGCTTCATGGTGCTTGGCTCTCAATAAAGAGTGATGGAGAGACTGAATGCAATGGTACTAATAAAGGTTTTACGTCGCAGTAAATAATGCATTTTGGCATTCAGTTAATAAAAGTGCCCCCAGTGCACCGCACAAATCATTTACGCTTTTTTTTCATGTTACATAAATTGTCATGTGTGTACTGAGATGATTGATCGATAACTAGCCCACGAAAGAAATTTATTCCTTCACGTGTAGCAGCATAAAAAATTTAAACTACTTAAATAATCGTCTATATTTTTTGACCGATGCTTTGAATAACTCAAAATCTTTTGTCTTTTGTAACTGGAAAACTGATCCTGCTTTGAAATTCTGAATTCTATGGCCTGATTTTTAGACCCTAATGAATGAGAGAAATAAGCATAGCAGTTCATCTTGCTCCAGTGTCCTGAATCGTTCTCATGCTATGGACTCGGTCAAATATGACTTAAAGCTTCATGTATATTGTGAGTTTCAATTTGTAATACAAAAGTGCTAAGCATCCTTATCCTACAGTATGCCCCTCTCTAGTGCGAAAAAAATTGTATGTTTATCCCTTAAGTTTAGTAGCAATGATGGATAGTCAAGGTTAAGACAGAAATAGTACTAAGGAATGAATCAAAATTTAGAACGTTGATGATTTGAGACATGGCATTTGTCAGATCATTGGCAGATACTAATTACAATTTGCTTCAATTAAAAACGCAAGGACATGACACCATAGACTCGCACGACAAGCAAATGATAAGCTCCAGTTCATGGAATCATGTTGTAAGGTTACTACAAGCCGCTTTCCTTAGCTGAAAAGGTTGTGTAAAAAAGCACATTTCCACTTACTTAAATCTGCGTGCAGCATACAGTCTTCTTCCGCCCACGGTGACCTCTAACTTCCGCAAACATGGCCCTCGACCTCAAAATGTTTTTAGATTGGGTCAAAGAGAATTTGTTACTAGTCCTAACACTTGGTGGTGTGGCATTTGGAGCAATTTTAGGTGAGTTAGAGACCCTACAGTAAAAGCAAAAACTGATCAGAGTATTCATAGGATTATCATTAAAACCATCGGAACCCAGTCCTGACGTACAACTGCTATTGGCTTATCCCGGAGAAATATTTGTGAGGGCTTTGCAGCTTATGATACTTCCTTGCGTTGTATTCAGTCTATTCGTGGGTAAGTTCGTTGTTTTACAAAACAATTGAAATACGTTGTTAACGCATTATTCGATACAACTGTGGTTACAGGTGCAGCTAGTTTGGATGTGAAAGCCAATAGCAAAATAGTCCTGGTGACTTTCGTGTATTTCATTATCACTTCATTTTATAACTCCATCGTTGGTGTAATACTGGCCGCAGCTATTCATCCTGGTGATCCCATAATTAGACAGCTCACTCAAAATGATACTACTGGAGAAACTGTTAAAGCGACCTCCTTGATGGACAATTTCCTTGATTTGGGACGGAACCTTGTCCCGAACAATATCTTTACTGCATTCTTTCAACAGGTTTGTTGGCATTGCTTACAGAATGCTTAAAATATTTTAAAGACATTCTTAAAGACATTCTTAAAGACATTTGGACAATGAATTCTGCAGACAACGACTCAGATTCTAGTTCAGGATGACCAAATAATACGCTCAGTGGTCACTAGGTAAATTTGCATTTTGATTCTGTGATTAAGGGACTGCGATCACAGGGTATGTAATTCTTATTCGTTGTTCAGGAGCGGCTCCAACACACTCGGTGTTATTGCCTTCACCCTTGCTTTTGGAGCTGTTATGAGCACCCTCAAAGAAAAGGCGACCATCTTGAATGGGGCCGTCGTTATGGAGACCTGCATAATTAAAGCCATGACTGGCGTCATTTGGTAACTGAATTATTATGACAGAAATGCTCGTAGCACAAGTTAACTGGAGCGACTGGAATCAAGATGAGAAATCGGTCTCCATAGGTTGACACCAGTGGGAGTTGCTAGTATCGTGTGTACAAAAATATTAGAGGTGAAGGAAATGGGAGCACTGATGTCTCAATTAGGCCTATTTATCACCACTGTCGCTATTGGCCTAGCTGCATACCATTTCATTGTACTGCCGTTAATTTACTTCATTTTCCTCCGTAAAAACCCACTCAAGTTTTATCTGGGCGTCTTACCTGCACTACTCACGGGATTTTCAGCAGACTCCTCGTAAGAAACAAACGTAAAATGTCTACACGAGTGCTAATTTTTCATTAATTAATAGAGCTGCAGCAATGCCAGTAACTTTAAAATGCCTGGATGACAATGTCAAGGTCGACCCAAAGATTTCACATTTTGTCGTCCCAATCGGAGTAACAGTAAACATGGATGGGACAGCCTTGTTTCTCTCCGTTGCTTCCGTCTTCATGTCTCAAATGTATTCCATTGAGCTTGGATTCGGGGA
Source organism: Deuterosminthurus bicinctus (assembly GCA_034698825.1). Classification (NCBI taxonomy): domain Eukaryota; kingdom Metazoa; phylum Arthropoda; class Collembola; order Symphypleona; family Bourletiellidae; genus Deuterosminthurus; species Deuterosminthurus bicinctus. The sequence continues at coordinate 12,712 of JAQIWI010001397.1, read as the reverse complement.
CTATTTGACTATTTGGTAACGATCGTATCAACAAATTGCTAATAGCATTGAAAAATTCTAAGGAAATTTCCTTTTTTCCAGTGTCAGTGCAACTGCGGTCAGTATCGCTGTTGCAACAGCCCCGAGTGCATCTCTGACCATGCTGTATATTATTTTAAACGCCATCAATGTTCCTTCTCATGATGTCGGTCTGCTCTTTGCTATTGATTGGCTTGTGTGAGTAAAATTTAGAAAAAAAAATCGGATAATATTTCATGAATTCATGTCACATATGTCTGTCTACAGTGACCGGCTACGCACTACAAATAATATTCTTGGCGATTGTTACGCTGCTGTAATCGTGGAAAAGTTTGCAAAGTCTGTGGAGAACGACCGAAATAAAGGCCCAGTTGGGAAGAACAGTGATGATGCCGACCCTTGATGAGAAATTCCAGGCAAAGTCCTTGAGTTAATTCAAGCAAGAGTCTTTGTTAAATGTACCATGTTTATTTTACTATCATTAAACACTTTGAAATAGACGAAATATGGAGAAAACTTCAGATTTACACAAGTTTTTAGCAGTTCAATCGACTGGCTACGTTTTCCAGTGTCAGCTTTTCAAGGAGAACAAAGCCTGAAAAACTGGAAAGGGTCACGCCACTCCCTTTCGCGGGAGTCTTCAAGGTGAATAAGGATCGATTCCCTGATGAGAATACTCCAAGGCTATGTATGGCAATAAATGGCTGCAAGTTTCCTATGTTATGCATTGCGTTCCTGACAGTTACTGGAAAGGTCCAGGAATCCAGAATTTCCAGTTCTGAACTACTTCCTTCCTGGACCATAAGCACATATATCAGCTGATCTCAAAAAGGAGGGTAGTAGGCTGGCATACATTAAAATATTTAACAATGCCATTACTTAATTCCTATTACACTTTTCAGGCTTAATCATAAGGAACTCGCACAGATAGTCTCACTCTCACTGCTCATCATACGTAATATTTTAGTCAATCAAGTTTACAAAGACACACTAGACGGAGAGCCTATATTAATTATTACAAACTTCCAAGTTACCCCTATAACTCATTGATTTCAATAAGTCTATTTTTATGAAACCAAAGAGATCTCGTAACTTTGGACTGACGTATGAACCTTGGAATTATTGATCTGCACTCTCAAATATACATTTTATGAGCTAGCTAGTAACATGCCAAAATAATAATAGTCTGATATTTATTTTTCTGAGTCATTGAAACCATTTCGCCAGTTATTAAAGTGTGGAAGATTGTGTATTTTTTATTGAGAGTAACGAAGCAAGTGAGTTGTGTGGGAACGCACGTGGAAAGTGAAGCTGCTGCTAATTATGATGCTGATGATAAAGCTGTTGGTGAGTTGATCATTGTCTTCATGCTTTAAATATAACGTTGTCAGTTGCAAGTTGCGACTTTGTGGGTTTATAGATTATCGCTTCCATGTCATGTGCAAACTGGACCAAATATATGAGAGTTTGGAAAGAATATTTTTACAAATGCTTAATTAACATGAGTGAAATCATAGTCTTGGTCTCGCACAGTTAGCGTACGTATCTATCTAACAAGCCTCTGAACTACTTCTTCCGAGTCTTCCGAGTGTGGTTTTGCGGTTGTTGAATTTAATTTGATGGCGACGATGCTTTGTGTAAGATTTTTTAGAAGTCAACTGGTTTGCAAGGACGTGTATAGTATAGGGCGAAATTCGAGAAGCTTAGAATGCTCTTTGGAATAAGTCATCATTATCATCATCATTATTCATATGTAGTGCAGCCTGACCAAGTGTTAAGGTTAAAGGCGAATGAAGGTACTTAATGGATAATTGTCTCGTGAAATCAGGGTCACTTTGACAAAGCGGTGCTTTAGGAATGGTTGCAAGTTCAAGTCAACTAACTTATATCGAGGCAACAAAAGCTTAAGCAAAACAATACGCGTATACACTCCGTGGAGTTCCGAAACACTGATGTTTCCATGATTATGCATGCGCATATAGTTTGCATGAAATGTCCATTTGTGGGTCACCAGAGAATTTGCTTCTAACCTCTTTGCGTTCCATGAAGTATTCATTCACTATTCTCTGAGTGAGTTGCCATTGTTGGTCTGTGACTAATGTTTTGTTGTCTTGCTTTCAGTGCTATTTTTCGCCAGTCTGAAGTATCCGGCACTCTTGTAGAGCAACGTCCCACGGCAATCCAGATTCTGCGACATTTGCTGTAAAGAACCAAATGTTTCGAGCATCATTCTACGGAGCTGAGCACTTGTGACGACCACGGTGAATTGTTAAAAAACAAACCTTTTACAAAGGTTCGTTTGCATAAATTAGATCTGCTTTCACTTTGGTATAAGAAATGGAAAAAAAGTTATTAGTTTTTGCCTTCAAACCATGTACTATATGAATGGGCAATTTGTATGACCATCACTTATTCTTCAGCGCTTTGTCTATCTGGCGAATCCAGTTGATGGTTTAGACTGACACTGATTCAAATTATGCTTATAGCCGTGAAGTGTGCACTGGATGCCTCAATCACGTATAGAGAATCTAGTGTGTGTCCGAACGCAGTGGGTAGCCAATTTGTAAATCAATAATTTGTGAATGGTTTGATTTATTGCAGGGAAGAGAATTTTGTGGGTGCATCTCTATGGGGCAATGAAAGTGATGACTCGGTCGCATTGTGAACTCTCTACTAAAACCGTCAGCTCGTCTTCCTTCAGCCTTCATTCCCCAATCGAACTTTTCAAGGATTTTTCAAGCCTTTTCCTCGATGACTTGAACTATATCCTTAAATCAATCAAACAGCCGGATACTCTATAGTTGGAGATTCCTTATTGTGTTCAGAAGAAGAAACGATTTGAAAGTGAAGTTGTGAATGCATTCTAGTGCAACACCATCTGCATCTAGTCTTGTGGTTGTTAATGAACTTGAAAGAATTTGGAAAATAACTTTACCAATGTCTCATTGAGCTTGAGAATTTCTTCAGTCGCATCAGTTCAAGTGAGAGATTGTGATCGCGTGGACAGGAAAAATGTTCATGTGTGGAACAACACCCGTTGGGAAGCTCGTCCCCGCTTATATTCCGGCAGGTACGTTAAAATTTCTGGCGATTGATTGGAAGATAAATAACAATGGAGCGCGTAGGTGCGGTGGGTTTGAGAGCAGCAAGGTCGTAAAGGTTATGAAATTTCGGAGAATATTGCTACCTAAGGCGTTGCCCGCTTAGCAGGCTTAAAATCTCATGGTGGCGGCTTTCCGTAAAAGGAACTCAATCATTAATTAATGCGTCCGCCACATGAACAGAAAAGATAGATGGGCTGAAGAACAAAGACTTCACTCCCACAAGCCATTGGTGGAAAATCAGTGTGTAATTTGGCATGGGTCATCCTCCGTGTACAATCTACTGCGAAGAACATGTCAATTTGGCTGAGAAAAAAACAATTCATTGAGTCACAGGAGCTTTTAGACACATTCACAGATAAGGTGGTTCTTGATTGATGTCATACTTGGTTGTCTTGTCATTTTTTTGTCGCTTCCGAGCCCAAAAGTCACGTGCGAGTGGATTGAGAGTTCCCTTCATAATCCTTCAGTTTTTTTTTACTGTAAGGTATAAACTCTTATAAAACTCCAACTTAAATCTAGCTGTGTGTATTCAAATGAACAAAGGTCTTGGTCTTGAGTTATGAAATAATGATGGTGTGAAGTTGGTAAGTGTTTGATCCTCACCCGATTCGAAGCCTCAATTTGGGAATGAGCATTCCGTATACACTAAACGAAAATTATTACAGTAACCATACTTGAAAGACAATTAAGTTGATCATCAGAATACCAAAGCGACTTAATTATCCTCTGCAATCCCACGCATGTTTTTTCAGCTTGAGCCACTATCATCGTTCCTCATCACGGTCACTAGATTGATACTTATCGAAAATTACAAGCCCGTGGAGTGCAATATAGTTGACGATGGTGGTATGGTGACGATTCCTTTGCTTCTCTCAGAGTGACACCAACCTCTTTCGTGTTGGTAAATGGTAGTTAAAAAAGACAAGGCACGCACATTCACATAACATCTTCTCTAATTATCTCTTTGCATAACTTGATCTGTGCCAGAACGACAGAATGGCATGATGCTGTGATGAGAGCGTCAGAAAAGAGGAGCTCATCACTGCTTACTCAAGCGAACAGTTCTAGTTTTGTCTCGCACAAAAGTCCCAACTTATGAGGGCACGTTACGTCCGAAACTAATTTATCTGGCTGGTAATAATACTAAGACAGTAAGAAGTCAGAAAGTGTAAGAGAATACGGCGTAAAACTTCATCTGCTTGATTTCCATGAGTACTTAGTTAGTGGGGCGCTGACCTAAACTCTTTTGCTCTGGTAGGCTAATTTTATTAATTAAACTCCTCAAGTCTTATTAATTTTCATATTGCATAATGAGAGAAGAATTAAGAGCCCTGAGAAAATCCTCATGGACTTTGCCGAACGAGGTTTGACATTACAGGCAGTGTGGAGTCATTATCCGTCGTCGCTGTGGGAGAAATGGAATCTGATATTGAAAATAGTTCAGTTGACATAATTTAGCATGGAAATCCCTGCGTTCATGTCACTGTCACATACATACATTCGTTATGGTATCTTCACTTGTTCGTTCAAGCAAGCGTTAGGGAAATTATTGAGTTACTTGCTGCAAGATTCTGTCAACGTAGTACATCTTACTGTTTAGTCTATTACAGCTCCGACGTGGGAATTTGACTTTTTGGTGGACAGGTATAATACGTGCAGACATGAACTATTCCGTTTGATCGTGCTATCATTCTGTGTAAGTGATAATATCGATATGTTGAGCATATAACTTGCAGACGGACTGTGGTTCCATTCTTGAGGTGGTGATGAAGGAAGTGGACGGAAGACATTTGAAGGATCATGATGGTTTTGATGAGCGAGTTCGTTGAGTTGGAACATAGGAAGTCATTCATTGAAACTTGACGGAGAATGCCAATGATATTGGTAACCAAACCCTGTGGGACTATTAGGCATATAGTAAAGGAAAAGAAGCCATTTAGAAGTGGAAGGGGGAAAGTGATTATGTAAGATGGATCGTGTAAGAGAGGAGTTGGAAGGGTAGGATAGAGTAAAAGAGCAAGCAAGAAAGATATTGTCTCGATTACGGATCTCTCTGTAGTACTCAAAACTCAAGGCACCACACATACACTCACACACTCTCCGGTCTGTTCATCCGTCGGAAATTTTTTGTATGGTTTTTTTGGTCAGTGTCAGAGCAGGGAGTTTTTATAATATAATAACTTGAGTGTGTATGTTTATGTTGGAGGATTTGATTACATAGAGAAGAGGGAGAGAGAGAGAGAGAGAGAGAGAATGCATGGAGTTTTATACAGATTGCTGGGATGTCATTTGGATTTAGTTAGTTTTTGTAAGCCTTGCAAGAAGGTTCCTTCTTATCGGCTCTCATCCAACTGATAATTGACATGTGGACTGATCTTCTTGTAGTCTGCCATGCAGTTCATTTTTAAACGTGTCATTGCTCTCAGTGTAATTGACAGTGTGTGATTTTGAACGTTGTAATAGGAAAGATGGATTTCTTGCACCACGGAAGTCGTGCGGGTAGCAGTCAGCGTGATTTCGGCTACGACTCTCTCCAACTAAATTCAAGTCCCATGTTATCCCGACGACGAAGTGCCAGCCCATTAGTGTCCCCTGCCAGTGGTTCCATGACGCCGCAGCTTCTTGTCCGGAATCGTCAAGAGCCGAGCTTTCCACAGACGGATGATGAGCAGTTGCATCTTTTTCATGAGAGGATTGTTTGGAACCAAGAGAAATCTCTACTTCCATTGGCACATGATTTAGCCGACTGGATGAACTCAATTCTTGGTAAATTGCTGTACTTTACTCGTGCCTTACTATTTGTGTGGGTTTCTGTGATGTTTCATTTATTTGTTTCCTTTTGACTGGGTAGGCGTGGACTTAACATCAGCCACGCTAATGGAGCGGCTGGAGAATGGTGTGATTCTGTACCAGTTGGCCAAGTTGATTGAGGAGAAGGCTGGAAATTCAGAGGATGCAAAGGTCTGCTTATTTATTAAATATTTACACATTTCCGGTCGGAGTACAGAATGAATGCTTTCCTTTGTTTCCAGGTTAAGCCGAAGTTAAAAGGGAAGGTTCGGATGAATGCTTCCAGAGGATCGTTCTTTGCTAGGGATAATGTTGCCATATTCCTCAAGTTTTGTAGGGATTTGGGTGTCCATAACAATCTCCTCTTTGAGACGGAAGATCTAGGTGAGGGCAATGTGATACTATAAATCTTTGTCAGTGATGATGAAGTTGAATAATGGCAGCAATCTTATCTTACAGTAAGTCATGGAGAAGTCCGAAGCGTGCTCATCTGTCTGATGGAGGTTGGTCGATTAGCCTGTAAGTATGGCATTGATCCTCCAGTACTTGTTGCCATGGAACGACAAATTGAAAATGATGAGAAGAAGGAAGCTGAAGCGGCTGCAGCAGCACAACTAGATTCAAGTCACCATGATGACCATGATGAGGATAAAGAGAATCCAAAATTAGGAGACTCATTGGCCGTGCCTGGTCAGTCGAGTTTATCTGACAGTATTGACTCCGGCTTGCCCGAAAATGAGGACCATCAACAAGTTGAAGACTTTAAAGGAACAACAGAACTTGATATCAAGGTGTGGCAGTTATATTTGATCGGATTTGAAATTTATTACTTTGAATATTTGTAGTAGCATTTTTCTTTGTTTATGCTGCGAATGCATTGATTTTTTTACTGTCATCAAATGCTTTATGAAACGAAATAATAATTCTTTGCAATCAAAACTAGTGTAAATGTGCACTCCTGTGTGTCTTATTGTTATCTACATTTGTACATTTCCACAGGTAAATGAAGTGGCCAGGATATCAGGGAAGCATTGCTGCTGCGTTGAAGACACCAGGCGAGATTTCAAACTGCGGAAGATATCCGAGGGAAAGTACCTTATTAATGGTCGAACAGTCTTTGTGCGGGTAAGAAAATACGTGGCATTGATGTGAATTAAAGGTTACTAAATATATTTTTGCTTTAGCTTTTGAAAGGTGTTCACGTGATGGTTCGGATCGGTGGTGGCTGGGAGACCCTGGAGGAGTTTCTCGTACGAAATGATCCATGCAGGGGAAAGAGAAGTGGTGGCCTGCAACGGAGAGCTTCTTTTGGTTTTGGTGCTCACCGTCGCCCTGCTTCATCACCTGCAGTCGTCCATAATCATCATCGCTCCACTTGCTCCACTCCAGCAAGATCACGGCATTCCAGTAGAAACTCTTTGTTTCACTGAAAGTTCTTTTCGTTTTTCTACATTGTAAATTTTCTCCGTTTGTTATCTTCATTGTGCTGATTGTGCCATGTGTACTGCTTTGTTTTTGCTATGAATTGATTTTGACTATTTGTTTGGTAGCTTTAAGTTTTACGAAATATATGAATTGTGTCCTTATAATAATTTCAGAGCTATTGCAGCCAGAACGGAGTGGTTTATCAGTTTAGTTGATTACGTAACTAGCTATGATCTCTGGTCAATATAATGTATTTGAAGCGTCCCGTTTTGTGTACACAGTTACCTGCGAAAACTATTGCCAGTCCAATGAAATTGAAACAAGTAGATTCAATGCAAATTTACGTAGTATAGGAATGAGCGGAAATGAAATGTAGCCAAAGTTGCTTTAGATTTCCAACATTAGTTTGTAATTTTAATTGTTACAGCTAATACTACTCAGTCTAGTGAATAACTTCTCACACATGTAGGAGTTGAGTCGCGAAGAATTGAAGGATTGTGATTAATAAGGCATACGTTAACCAGTTAAAGTTGCAGGTTACTACAACGTAGTAGAAGTGGTCCTCTTTCAGGCCACATGTTAATAAGCTTGTGCGCTTTAAATCTCATCAACTTTTTGTTGTGCACGGAAACCATCCACGTATGTTGTAGCATCTAAGATTTTCATATGGACTTCACTACACGTTGACCTGTGCCATTGCCTACATATTTTGCTGTGCAGAAACGTTAATATAATGCAATACTGACAGATGCTACTAGAATTATTGAAACTATAAAACAAAGTATATTCTCCTGTTTAGCCATTGCAGCTTTCAACAGCGTTGGGTTCAAGCATTGAAAAATTTAAGCTCACCCTTCACTCACTTGTTGCTAAACATTAAAAGTTAAATGTACCATATAAACTAAGAAATTCTAACGCCTGCTTATGCACATAAGGAATTCACTGCGGCGAACACTAATAATAATTCATAAATATTTTCAGTTTGTTTGTTAATAGTTTTGTTGTTGGTATTTTTAATCTGCTGAGACGATTACAAATGAATTGTGTTTTTGTCGAGTGCATACAGGAGAAAGTGTAGACGAAAGGTTTTTCGTATATGACTCTACGTTCCAGCATTATTTGATCTTAATAAAAGACAATTTTCTCAGTGAATTATTCTTTCTTCAGATTTTTGAGGTGTCAGGAAGTCAGCATAGTCACGATTATGATGATTTACGGCAGCATAAATCGTCATTTGAAACTGCAAAAATTTATTGGCAGCGGTGGGATTCGAACCCACGCCTCCGAAGAGACTGGTGCCTTAAACCAGCGCCTTAGACCGCTCGGCCACGCTACCTCTATGAATTCTGATCGAGTTCCAACTCATTAACAAAATTAATCTCTGTAGCGTGTTCAATGTTGATAAAAATAACTCTTGGAAAGATATCAAGTATTGCAGAGCATGAGTATATACATCAAGATAGTGCGAGACAGATATAGGGAATTACTTTAGGAACTCATCCCAGCACGTTCTTAATTGTTTTCTGATTTTCCTTCCTGACTATAGTATGGTCCCGAATTAACATACAGAAATTAAAACCACGATGCCTTAGATAACGACTCTGTCCTTCGGTGGTTATCAATTTTCTCGCAGGCCATAATGCCAATGGGGGCAGTCGAGGATAACGACTCGTGACCAATGCCCGTTGAGTCAAGCAAAGGCTGAACGATAGGACGGGCAAGGACACTCAATATTTACTTCCATTTCGTGTCTTCTCTACTCGGATACCCTTGAGTTATTGATGCAATCTGGCTCAACTGGAACTTCTTCATGAACCTTTTACTCCAACCGGTAGTAATTACCACACTTAAGTATCGATTCTCGTGAAAGTGGAAGAAAAGAAATTTGCATGTTGAGACAACAAGAAGGACCGTATGAACTCGAGCATGATAATTATGAAGGATGCTTCAATCGCCTTCGTATTGCCCCAAGTCACAGTTGCGTTATTCAGTCTCTCTGTAGAAGGCTCGTTAGTTGTCTTGGGGAGATAGAGCAGAAACGGTTTCGCAATGTAATGTATTTAATTCCATAAAAATCTTCAAAGGTCAGGAAGGCCAAAGAGGAGGAATTTTTGCGTTTGATTTTTCCACTTCCACATACACTATTCGTTTGCTTTTGCAGCAAATCTAACCTTCTCTAGTTTCGGAATAGCCAGTAGATTTTATTTATGATGCCCCGTCCCCATCAAATACATCTTGGACAAGGCCTACTAGATACCGTCAGCACAAAAAATGGATACTACAAAGACTGGCGAAAATCAAGTTTCGTCGAGGGATAGTGAGCTCTCGCGAGTTTCCACCACATCAGCAGATCCTTACGTACCTGATGACCAACTGGAAATACAATTAAGCTCAGAGGGATTGCACAGTGCACTAAGAGATCCAACAATTTCCACTTCAGTGGTCCAAGTAAAATCAATACCTCTTGCCCCACCAAACCAAACAGACGCAATCAAACCTTCATTATTATTGCCTCAATCAGCCACCAAGTCAAATCCTACGTCCACCCCGGAGATTTCCAGCCACAGTCATATCTCATTTTGCGAGGATTCTTCAAAATCGACATCAACGAATGATGAAAGGAGAGTCTTTGTTCTTCTAACAAAAAATAAGGAGAAGTCAACGAGAAAGAGAGCATCATCAACAAGACCGACTTCCTTCATTCATAATACTCCTGTTATTGACTCTGAGACAAGTAGAAATGGAATAAGACCGAGGAAACAGTTACTTGAGTCATCCACAGCGCTCTCCATTTCAACTTCCACATCTCCGCAATCTCCATCCCGTCATGCATCCTCCGTGGCCTCATCCTTGGAGAAATCTAACCCTTCAGTTACTTCAGCAACTAACACAGCTAACTTTGAGAAGGCCATTTGCAAAGCGAGGAAGCCTGCCAAGTTTACTGTTTTCTCAACTCCATCATCCTTGCCATCCCGGCCTTCTGAGAAAGGCAAAATCTTTCACCAGTGCTTTCACTTCACCATAGGTCTTGTCTCTTTTGCTTGGTTTATACACTTCCTCGTGGTATTTCTGTTGGGAAAGGACACTATTATTTCTGCTTTATTGCCCCAGCCTTTGACTGCTGTGACATGGACGCAAAGGATTCTTTTTGTCGGCATCATTTCCATCTTTGCAGTCGTACTTCTGACACCAATAGTAATCCTTGCCTATGAACTCTTTCATTTCTCCCCAAGCCTCTCAGTTTACTCTCATGAGGAATTTCCTAAACTACACAGCATTGCCGACCCCGCACAGCATCTTCTCACTCACATGGAAAGGATTCAAGAGGCAGTTCACGAGTCACTTCGAACCAACACGCCGCTTTCAACTATTCCGAAGGAGTTAGAAAGCCAACTCTCATCCTCTCGAGTTAATTTGTACGCGGAAAGTGGAGAGGATCTACTGGAGGCATTTTTCCGGCAACGTGTGAAAAAATTCAAAAGTGTGGCCAAGAAGTATGCAAGGCTACTGGAGGAAATTCGATCGGAACAGGAACAAGTATGCGGCTCCTCGGAATTACCCAAGTACTTGCTCTGCTCCCCATGCCTGAACCAGTACAATTGTCCCCAAGTACACTTCAGCCATCGAGGCTATCGCTATCATTGTCAATCCTATACACCTTCCAAGGCAGTAGATAATCCTCAAAGAAAAATGAGCTCAGTCAATTTCTACAAAGACAATAACTTTGTCCTAACCGGATTAAAGGAGCGAAAACCACTGAACTGGTCCTCACCAAACGATTTCCCTAGACGTAATCTTCATGCATTCATAGCCAAAAGATATCCGGCAGTTCCGGATGGCATTGACGCTTTCCATCCGCCTAGACCGGAATTGAAACAACAGACACCTGCTCCAAAGTCTGTTTACACGGGGCGCTATTGCCCAGAAGATGATCCATGTCCCTCATGTGCCATCGACCCGTTGCCTGTCAGACACTCTGCTCGTCAAGAGCCGCCTCCGGTGCAAGATTGCTGTGGGAATAGGATATTAAAAAATAACAGGATCCAGTTTCAAGACAAGCCCGTTGGGTTTTGTTTCAAAGTACACGGTAAACCGAGTCTAAGCCAAAATGAACAGATTCAAGACCAAGTCAAGTGTCATAATAGTTCCATGCAGCCTGAAAGCAAGGCTTGCGGTCCACACATAATCTATGTCAACTATAACTTTGACTATGGTTACTGAAAATAATAAAATGGGAGAATATGAGCTTTTATTAGCAACATTTAATACGACTTTTGACATTCCTTTACACTAAATGGTTCGCTGTGGAATTAAAGACGGAAGAATCTCTTGGGATTTTTTTATGTACTTAACATTGCTACGTCTTATAAATATTTTGCATGGTTCTTAAAACATACATGTATATGAATGGAAAAGACTGAATCAATGAATGCGAAACATTAGGCTGCAGTGCAGAGTGAGGATGGTTTTAAGGCGGCGGAAGTGCCAGAGACGGATGCCAGTAGTGATGAGCCAATGTGGGATAGCGAGGGTGGTAGTAGTTGTAACGATCCGTCCACCATCTTGAAGACAAGTAACCATCAACGTGAGGGTTGTATCGGCTCAGTCTGAACGTCCAGATTTTCCCCAGTCCGGAGTGCTTCTCCACGTCGTCTACAGACACTAAACTGTATCCCCAGTCTTCCAGAATGTTTAACACCGGCGTAATGTACGGCATCGGGATGAAGCGACCATGACCTTCATATTCCCCATTTTATTACCTTGATTCATTAAAAGAAAGACAGGAGAATGTGTATACACTCACCCGCTCCTTGCGATCGCCATTTAGCTGTCAAAAACGTTCCATAGGATTGCCTCTTCAAGCACGGATTGATACCTCTCAGCATGGTAAACTGATGCTCGGTAATACCACTCAATCTCACCTTCCATATCCCCATGTCTCGAGGGTAGGCTCTGGGAGAAGTGGAAAGCCATCAGGAAGAATCAACAATAATTCTGGATGGCATACCTTAAAGCCTAATCTCACACTCAAGCACACACACTACAAGCTTCTTCATATGGCAACCAAGAAATTTACGGGCTGGCTTAATCTCAGAGGTCTATGCTAGCAAGGGATGTGTGTATGTATACAGTTGTAAAGCAAATCGATAAGGCTTTATATAGAAACAAGGCAGAGAGGTCTTGGCAAGGCCAATCATCATCAACACACAATCTGCACAGCTGAAAAGGACTACAAGGGTCAGGAAGAAACTGTGCACGGGTACTAGGATACGGGGCTGTCACTAGGATAGTAATAGACCCGCATTATTCCCTCCCATGAATAGCAAGAAAATAATAGAAGCTGGGAAGTGTATTTAGAAAACGCTTTGTAAACG
>JAQIWI010001396.1:0-16782 GCA_034698825.1 Deuterosminthurus bicinctus | reverse complement strand
AAATAATGTTCCTAAGTCTTGTCTGTGACTTCTGAGTCAAGATTCCTAAAAAATACCATTAGATCAAATGACTGCTCAGAAGTAATAAGTCAAAAATGGTACCAATAATTATAGACAATCAGCGAGTTGATCATTGGACAGGGTCATGCGTGAGTGCAACAATTGAAATGACTGAAGTTTAAAGCCAAGTCATATGATCTTTGTCTTCGCTGTCTACTAGGAATAAGTTGGCTAGGCAGTCAACTGATTAGAACTTTATGTCATGGCTGCCACCTTTTATTAACTGTTCGTGCTATTTTTGACTAGGTCAATTTTCCTGATCACTTATTCAATCTGGTGGCATTGATACTTTATATTTGTAATTGAATAACTATTAAGATTATTCGGTAAAGTGCCGCGCGGTTTTTTCGGTGTCGGCCAATAGTCTTCGGTCAACTGTCGCCGGCCACTTCATTTCGGTCAGCTGTCATCGGCAATTTTATTTCGGTCAACTGTTTTCGGCCAACAGTTGAATGTTTCGGTAAACAGTCTTTGGCTAACTGTGTGGAGGTCAGCTGTTTTCCGACTAAGTGTCCGTTCATTCAATTGACGCATAAACCAAATGGACCGTATGAGACAACGCTATGGCTTTGTGCTCGTGTTCGTTTATACAGGAACGTTTGCGGGTGTAACAGGTATTATAAACCATTACATGGCACATAAGACGACTTATAAACGATCAGTTAGTAATCATACAGAAATTCCTGCCTCAACCAAGGATGCCATCAAGATATTGCCAAGGCTCGCTACTTGATCAGATGAGGTTACTGCACACGCCTGGGAGTTGGGTGCTTTAGGCAATATTCTGATGCGAGTAGGGGGTACTAGAAGTTAAGGCTACACTATGAAAAACATTCATGCTGTAAGTTTATTTGCCAGTAAAGGACTGCTTGATAGGAAGTAATAATAGTTTAACTACTTAACTTTCCGCGGTCCGCGGTGAGCTCTTAATGGAACGATGTGATAGAGAAACTGTACTTAGGCAATACTGTTAATCCCGATGGTATTAACGTTCTCTCCGCAGCTCATAACCTCCAAATACTTGCTTTGTTTACTTATGATTTGTAAGTACACGTGGGTGCATTAAGCTGGTGAAAATTGAATGGCATGCTGTGATGGACACATATCCAAGATTCTGGCTCTGGCAGATGAATGCACACTTGTACGCTTGCCATAGTGGTTAGAATTACGTATTGACGCGAGGAAAGCCAGAGTCATGGACGGGTGTCCGACCGGAACGAACAGGAGAAAAAGGATTACTTTGACCCTTTATTTACTGCAGTAGGTTAATGGAAGGAGGTAGCGTATCTCAGCATCAAGTAAATTTATGTAAAATGAATTCAATAGTCCGCTTTTGAAATTTACCACTAGATATTACTCTTGCATTAACCCAAAGAATATGAGTTGGACATTTTCACATGGTAGAGAATGTACACAAATAAAATTCTCTATGGTATGAGCACGAGTTCTTGTTTAAGTTTTAGTAGACTGACAAGGTTCGAATGATTTCGCATGAATAATTACTGTGTTAACTCTTGCAGTAATGCTTTAAAACATACACGATCAGTCTCCATATTTGGTCCATTAGCACCAGATCATTAGGAGAACTAGTAAGTTCATTGCGCCTGTTACCAAACGTTATACTATTATAAGGGCCACGAAGGATCCAGAATTTGACACATCATTACAGTTTATTAGAATAATAGGTTCATAACTTGGTACTGTGGTCTCAAAGTCTGCGAAGCAAATGAAATTTCCACTCACCCTTGGAAGATCAAACTGAGGTCAAAGGTCCAGGAATTACAAAATTCATTTCACTTCCTTCAAGGAAAGTTGCATCCACTTATTTTCTCGTAAGCTCTATCTTAGGAGTTGCTTTCTTTTGTACCGTAGTGACGGTTGATGAGAAGACTACAAGGCCATTATAAACCTAACTTGGCGTTAGAAGTAAGACGAAGTCTGCTACTATTTGTATACTGCTTTACTCTTAGCTGTTAGCTTGGAAAATGTTGTGTATTTATGTGCTTCTTTCAGTGAAATATTTCAATAGCTGGATAGGGGTGTAGGTAATGTCAACGGATGGCAACCGTGGGATGGAGGTAGTATAAACATCCCTGATGGAACAGAATTGTCGTTTAGCACCAAGTTATGCGGATGCTCGTATTGCACCTCTGAAGTCCACTTTAATGTTCATGGATGTATGGAATATGGAAACTCAGCATACGAAAGAGCCTTACTGGGGCTTGACGTCTCTTTGTCTTAGGAGGCAATAATGCGTTCATGCGAAGACACGCCAAGTGGGTCGGTGAGATGGCAGGACAATTGTTACATAACCTTCCCTAAAGTCTAATTCCTACCATGAGAAAACGTACAAGAATTTTAACTGTTTTTGAGGTGCAAATGTGGGATACATATGATGTGCAACTGATCAACAAAAATTAAAATAATTCGGATCTAGGAATTTTTTTTAGTTCTCAGGTATCTTTTTGAGCATGTGCCATCTATCGCGGTGAAAGAAACCCATAACGTTGCGTATAGGCATTGACAATGAAATAATTACTTGGGATGAGGGTAAGCAATGCATTATAATATTTTACATGTGCTGTACTCGAGGATCGCATCGAAGGTGCTTGAAGAATTGGGTTATACGCTCGGGGTATAAAATGCCATTTTTGCACTGCTGATGTGTGACATGAGATATACTGAATTACCCGACAAATCCCGCCATCTGACAGTTTTAGTGCATGACAGTGGCAAATTGATTTAACACGACAAGGTTTGTGCTCGATGCAGTGCCTTATGTGCTCGTTATAATCAGATAAGTACAATCATTCATGTGAAGTAGCGCAGATTCTTCCAATTTCTTCCAAGACAGCTTTCATCAGTGTAATGTTGTGTACCAGAATTCTCACATTGTATGAGTTGCTGTTGCTGTTGCAAGCAACCGTACACAGTTTTGACCAGAGATTTCAACGCAGTCAAACTGGAGGGCTTGCAAATAAGTATGCTGTAGAGGCCCAAACGACTATCTTTAAGTGTTTCACAGACCATTCGTCTGACTTCCGAAAGTACCAAAGGGGACATCTGGTCAATGAGCATGTAGGCAATTGACCGAACCACTCACAAATCTTCTGATAAATATCACTAAATGAGTCTCCGGGCCTTCCAGCTCTGCGAGCGTGGAGCGTATTTGGGTACGAAAATGTTGAGACCCGAGCTCCGAGGATGGCAAATTGTTATAAAAAAACTTTTGGGTCTAATTAGTTGGTGAATGTTATTATTAGCACATTCATTTAATGACCTGTTCGAAACAGCTCAATCCGTTGACCAAAAATGCTTTGTGAAGTACAAGTTTCTCTTTTTAGCTACATCAAAAAATTCCGCTGCTTTATGAGATTGACCTGCAGCGGGCCTTGTTATCTTATCATTATATTATAGCATCTTTATTTCAGTAGGTGTAACGAGTCTGGGTTCGGATTCTGGTCTTTTGGCCATAGTGAGTGTATGTTTCCGAATTCAGCATTCTTTTTGTCGATATTTTTAAGGGCTGGTCTGTTACGGATTCGGGTATGACCCATGACATACCGATTGGGATGTGGGTTCTAAATTTTGGCACGTGTATGGAGCTCTAAACCCCACATGTAATTGGCCTGTACTGCCGCCTAAGCGTCACCATCACATTCTATCCATTCTTATCTGCAAATTTTTTTGTTCATAATGCAAAGATCTTCCATCTATTGATTGTTTAAATCTTGTGTCGGCGTCGGCACCCAACACAAATACCCGAGTATGTCTACGTCATTGCTGTTATCTCGCAGCTAATGTAGTTATGTAAATAATTTAACATAACTGCATTCATTCTGAATTAGGTGAGGTTGTTCCTGCTGACTCCAAAGGTCAAAGCCCAATGTGTAGAAGGACACTGGGTTCTAATTCATGTGCACATCGTTGTACTTAATCAAATGGAGAGTGAAGTAAACGATATTCGTTGCTGACAATCTCATTGCAACTTGGGTAAATAGACTAGGCTACTAGCTTCAGGACAGCCACTACAAAGAGAAGAAATCATGAACCCATTTCATCTTCGCCATACCATTGTACGTGGTAAAGTATTAAGGACAAAATGGGAATCTTTTGACCTTTACACTGAAAGCTTCTGATTTACGGAAATCACGTAGGAGACAACAGCCCTGGCTACTGATAGTGTTCGGTGAAGTTTTGCCCGCACGCTAATTTAAGCCCATAGGCTGCAGCTCTTGCAACTAAGTGTGAAACTCAATCGCGAAACGAGGTCAAAACAAATTTTACTAATGTCCCCGAACAACACTAGTATTTACGATTGTTTAAGTTCATTCATTTTCATTGCTTGGAAACTGGGGAATACGTAGTGAACGACTCAGCATCATCGAATCTTCGGCTTTTATTTACGGCCTCTCCCTCCATATTCACATCACTTCGTTCAATCTCTGTCTGATTCCCTTGGCCACTCGCCTATGCGGTTCTGGCAATGGATTCTACGTAATGGAAATCAATTAGTCCTGTACAAGATCTAATCAGACACCTGCGGACAGCCTAAACTCTCCTGCTACATTCTTTAGTCTTCCGTTCAACCTGAGTTTACCACATTATCAGAAGGTGTACGTCTAAAATTAAAATAATAATTGGATTTTAGACTTAGTTCAGTCAACCAACCGACAATACGGGCATCAATCCAAAAACTTCTATATCTTTTGAGAATGTAGGAAATTGCCACTAAAACTATTGAGAAGGAGGGAAGTCAGAAGATATTATCGTGCCTAAAACCATTTTCAATATTTAAACCGTCTTCGGCAAGAGAAAGAGGGTTAGAAAGTGACTACCACCATCTGCATCATGTTGCCGTAAACATTCCTGTGATTGACGACTTCGCTGGTCATGACATTCTAAAAGCAGAGAAAGCTTAAGCTTTTCTTCCTCCCCATGGTGGATCCCGCATTCTGAGTTTGAGGCGTTCATCCACGAGAAGTCCCTGGTTTAATGCTCGGCCTACATGCCTCAAAGCATATCACCCTCTGCGAAGTACACATGTACATGGACGAAGACAAATGTGGCAAAAAACATGACCCGTCATGTGATTCTGACGCATTATTACATGCCATTTCTAATTTGTACGGCTGAATGATTCTCAAAGTACATGTTATCAGTGATTATCACTACCTTTTTCTGGTAGGCCTCACTTTACCCTTTCGGAACACACGTACTAGGACCATTTCGTCACGTGTACAGCTTCAGCTTTTCTAAAGTGCTTATAAGGCTTGTGCACTAAACAAGTCATCTGGAAGTTTACTCTTTGTTCTTTAGTATATTTGCAACGATGAACTTTATGACAAATGTTAATTATTAGTGTGTCATAAAGTGTCATGATTCATGTACTTAAAACGATTTGGTTAGATAGGTAGACACAATAATGGCCCTCAAGTACTCCAGAGTAAGAAATTCTGCATTGTTTGCATGTCATGTCATACTGGGCAAGATGACCAATTACTTCAAGAAAGTCAGTGCTGTATCTTGGCGAACTTTCTAATAATTACAGCTGCATGTTCAATTCTGCACTATTAATTGCAAATTTCAAGTAGAGATTCTGATGGCATCAAAGAGACGTACACAATAATAAGGCTCTCCTGTGTACTGCCCAGTCCCGAAGAACAGGCGAATTGTTTTTAATACGTGGCAACCACTAAGGAACCTCAGCCAGTACTCCGTTTCTGTAGATGATCAAGAGGCTCAACAAAAAGGTACTGAAGTTCAACATCTCAAACATTTAAAGGGTATAATAATCCATTGTCTCATCACACATCAACTCTGGGCATCATAGAAGTTTTTGCATCTTGAAATGCTCACCAATGCAACCCAGCTCTCTTGCATAGTGAAAAGGGACGTAAAATCCAGGTGCATCAATTAATTGCTAGCTTCCACTTAACAAGCTAATATCAACGCTCTTTTATGTTTCCAGATACTACTGTTGAATATTTTCAGCATCATTAAATATTCTGTTGTGCAAGCACGTACGCCGTGGATGATAGAAATTATACATGAAATCATAGAGGGGAATCGCATTTCCGCCTACCTGTTCAGAAAGAAATGCTATGAAAATGGCAAACGTGTGGGCATGTGGAATGGTAGCGAATAAGCGCGAAGCAAGCCAGAGTCAGAGCAAGGAAGTAATTCTCAAAGAGTAACGCCTATTTCATCATCTTTATTGGGGAAATGTTTCACAGACCGGCAAACAGACTGTTGCATAGCACACGCAGTCCTTTCAGATTCGAATTGTTTCCCACAAATGTCTGCCGATACTCCCTCTTTTCCCCGTACGATTACGTTTGTTTGTTTATAATCGTTTCTTGGTTATTTCTCGAGAAACATGTACGCCATGGCATAACTCATGAAACCAGGTTTGCTTAAAACTCTCGAAATTTCAAAGTGGCGAGAAAACTTAGACTAATATCTGTACCAGTTTCTGGAAACCTTCAGCATAAGACGTTTATCTTCTCGTGGATCGACGAGGCCTTTCTTTGGTACAGGTTTGAAGGATGAAGGGCCATCTACAAAATTTTGTGGAAGCAATATGATGTTAATATGTGAGTTTCCATGGAAATTCTGTAGTGTTGGACATTCTGGTCCTGCCATTGGGAGTAAGTGGATAAAATGCAACAGAATATATCGTAAATTATAGAGATTCTCAATCGATACGGTGCCTGGAATACTTCTAACCCGCCGCGTATTTGATAGTTTTTCCAGGTCACAATTTCATATCATTCTGAAGACTAGCGCGAAGTTTTCTCATTTTTTGGTCCAATGCGTCTACTTGTTTGTCGCACTGTGTGTGCCAGTATTTTCTATTTCCGAACATCAGATGAGCACACATGTATTTCATGCGTGTACGTACGTCATGCCCTTCCCAATTTCGGCCTCTGCACAAAGTAAAAGTGTGCTTTCCAAAGGTTTACTTGTGTACTTCAATTCCACGGGTTGTCAACGGTCCCTTCTACAGTCGGTTTTGACATTATTTGCTCCTTCCTTACACCTTTTCAATGCTTTTTGACAGTGACGACTGTGGCTCGTCTGTTATGATTTTAGGACGACTACAATTTTTACTACAACGACTGGAGTCTCGATACGAGTCTAATATCGCCTTTAACCTTGTATTATCCACTTGTTACGTCCCAAAGTCGTCGATAAAATTTTGATGCCTGGACCCTATGAATGTTAGTAGACGATACAGGAAATATCGCAGCTTTAATTTTGTGTGCGTGTGCCGTTGATATTTGTAAAACGAAAGTGGCATCATACACTGAATTTTAAACAGCAATGTTTCACTCTCCATTATTTGTTAGCCATTAGGAAACCCGTGTACAGCTTAGAAATTATGAACTCATATGTTCTATAGAATTAACTAATGTTACGTAGTTCATTCCGCACAATGAACATCATTAGTATTTTCGCATTCAAAGCTAGATGGGTTTCTGGCGCCACATATACTATCATCATCACCAGTCTATAGGAGCAGAACTGATTTGACTGCATGAGTATGTTCGCCCGAAATGACGTGTTCAGTCTGCCAATCCAATGCTCACAATGTGGAAGTTAGATCATTGTTTGATATTGCTCATTAAAAGAGGAAATTCAGGGTCATTTGTGGTCTGTTAAGTTGTAATATCATCCACAGCTAATGCTGTAGGTTAAAAGTCAAACTAGAACTTTCTCCCATGTTGACATGTAAGAAAGTTTGCAGTGCGTCTCGGGGCCTATACAATGTCCGCTGTGTGAACCGATGAAGAGAACTCTTAGAAACTACAGCCATTTTGTTCCCACACATAGCACTGATCCGTTCGTACCTTTCTATAAGTGATTATTACGTCCATAATTTCTTAAACATTATCTGACCTCGAGGATGTAATTATTTAAACTGCTACCCACTTTCAGGAATTTTGGTAGAATCATGGCATGTATAAAGTCACCCATGTACGCCCAAACACGAATTTCTCACAGTAAATAGCGAAAATTACTACTCTAGTCATGGAAAGAATGTTCACTGAATGATACTATGTGTATGTATGTATGTTTATTGATATGAGCAGTGCCCCTTCAATACATATGTTACAGAGTGCTTTGAAAAATTTTTGCAAGATCTGCAAAAAACATATACAATGTTTTACAATTATCTTCTGTTGAGCTTTGAATACATTCGAATAGATTATGAGTGAAGAACGAGTGCTTCTCCCTCGTTCACTGAATGATACTATGAATTGGAAGACGGCTAAATAATAGCCTGTATTCAATGAATATAATTATACTTCACGTGCGACAGTAATCAGTGAATGGAGAGTACAATATTTAACTTCCCACACTGTGCTACTGTGAAAAATTCGTGCATACACGTTCACTCACAGCAGTTAGAGTAAGGAATTTGAATCGCGCTCACGTCAAACTTTTAGATTGCTTATTAAGGGGGTGGTTTTCATTGCAACAATCAAGTCCTCCCGGTTCCGGCCTTCAGTAATTGTACGGATTTACGTAATGGAAAAATATGCATTTCCTATGATTTTGTAGAATCAAATCCACTTGACTTCCTATGATGGCATAGGGTGGCACTAGTTTTGCACTTCCCATTCGTTCAGATTAACTGCCTTAGCAGTTAAATGTACTGATGTGCTATAATACACTAAATAAAGGACTCGCACGTCCTTCAATAGAACCCACTGACGTTACACGCTCAAGCGCATCTACATCCCCTCATATATTGATATGGAAAAACATGAGAAAACTTTCTTCTCCTCTCTACAAAGATAGTTGTAGAGAGGAGAAGAATCCTTCTTTTATTCGATTATTTAATTGAATAGTTTCACATGATCATAATCAGGATGAACACTGAAAGAATTTTTTCTGTGACATTTTACGTGTACTTTTGTGGGTGACAGGAAAAGTGTCGAAGGCAGGAAAAAATAAACATCTGTTCAATATATTCTGTTCTTAATTCCTGAATTCCTTTAGCTATAGAATATTTCGACAGGCATCAAGCAGGGGATGCCAGAATTATTATGCTCGTTGGCATCACACATGCATTTTGCCGTCAAAATTGTTATTCAGACATTTTAGTGAACTTCATCACGGTCTATCAGTCTACACTGCATCGAAGTCCATAATTATCTCTATTAGAACATCTCGTGAAACATCTATGACAATCAATGCTTCACACGACTCATTGACTCTTTTTAATTAGATACCAATACACTAAGTGATTTATTGGGAGCAAAAAGTTAACTTTAAATGCAGATTAAATGCGAGCGTCATAAACGCCCGTGTTCTCAACTTAAATAACATAAACTGTATTCCTACCTTTGCAGAAGGTAGGAATACAGCCAGACAATTTGAACCACGAAATAATATAGCAAGTTACCGAATTAGCTTACTAATCAAAACAGCCTTGTGTCATCTCAATGTGAGACTTGCAGATAGTATTGTATAATATTCCCAAATCTCCATGAATACTTTTTACGCTGGGTGAATCTTTTAGGCACACCAGAAAGCTACCTGTAATATAGTAACCCAAGGTTTGTGAGTCTGCTCACATGAAAGTTTTTCAGATCAACAGTTTGAAAAGAATTTATGGATTTCTAACACTGAAAAATGGTCACTATACCGGAATAATTTAAGTGTACCTGCCTAAACGGAATTTGGTGAGTAAGATATTACTGATCCCCATTTTGAAAAAAAAATTGATTTCACAGTTTCACAGGTGACGGCTATACCAACTGATCTCTCGCTTTGAATCATCGATTAAAAGGGAAATTACATCCATACATGTAAGAATACGTGATAGAGAACCTTCTGTGCAACATTAGATCTCCCTAATTGATTAAAGGAGGAGTCATCTATAGTTAAGTATGGAAAATTTGATTTATCCTCCATCGCTAGCAGAACGAAAGCACAGTAAGAAAAATTCTGACAGCCGTGCCGTTTGTTACCAGAGACATATTGTGGGGGAAACGTGCGAGACAAGTGAGTTAGACATCCTCCGCTTAAGCACACAGGCCCATATGTGAACGCTGTTCGAGTAGACGGAGGGAAGGAAAGCTTTTTTAGAAGCCATTTAATCTGTTTCAGATGAAGATTTCCCTGGATGAACAAATGGAGAAAGTGGAGAAGAACGTAGGAGCGGTCTGGTACGACAAGCCACAATTTACACCAAGGCTTTACATGAATCTCTCGGCTCAATGCCACACACATTTTTTTCACTGCAAACATGAAATACGGGGAAACAATTCATCAAGAGGACAGAGTGATTCATGCCATCCGCAAATCTTGCTGAGGATATACACCATTGATGACCTCAAGCCTCGCCTTCGCCTTCATCACACTCTCCTGTTTCTTCTCCAGATATATACCAAAATTATTAGTCAATTTTTCACAAACCCAGAAGCTTAGCTGTGGTCATAATTCTTTTCCCACGTACACGCCATTTTTCCGCGGTGTGCTTGTCGGTACTGTTGAGGCATGAGAGGACATCTGCATATTCTATACAACTGCACGTTAGAGCTCAGTAAGTTTAGTTGAATACCATCCTCACCAAGCGTCAGAAAGCTTCACCCAGCCGTCATAAAATCATGCATTCGCTTATATTGCTAAACTCTGAAGCACTGAAGCTAAATTTCCAGAGATAATTGAAATGCTTTAAGCACACTTGATGACAACTGTAAGGGCAGGAAATGCTTAACGAAGCGTTCGCGCTACACGACTGCCGTTCCTTTACTCCTCCGCTTCGCCTTGAGTCAAAGGTCAAGAATGCATGAAGTATGATGAACAATCATACTACTTTACATTCAGACGCCCAAGGGAGGATCAAGTGAGCGTGATAACCTCGCAGAAATTCCCTACTTTCTTTGGAACATAATGTACAAATTCCTAATTATGTCAGTGTTTGTGAATTCTGTTGGCATATGGGCCTTTTCACCCTGCCTAGCATATGGTAAGTAAGCGGTCTATTGTGCGAGGTTCAGTATTAAATCTTAAAGAGGAGGCTGGCTAACTTGTACAGTGAGGGAAAGTACGCACGAGTTGCACGTTCAACAAGCCACTGCAGCTGCTAGGGTAATTTTCACCCTCCCTGAACGCTTTCGTGTGCTCTGAATGTATACTGCGAGTCATTAGATCAATTTTACGTAGAAAATTCGTACCACATACATACTACCACGAGGTTACTATACTCGCTACTCGCTAACACTAGCCCTATTTCTATCGCTTCGGAAATAGCAACTCGTATGAATTTACTTTTGCTCAAAAGCAAGTTTTAAATGGTTTCTCGTTTAAAGGGACGTAGTTAATGTGTCTTTGAGAGTGTTTTGCAACATGTAGCACCTTCAACGTACGTGCACTTAATGCGGCAGAGGAAGCGGTGACTACGAGACACCGTGAACAGGTTATTGAGAACACGATGCTATCCTGATAACCCTGCGCCTCTTGCAATGAGCGGGAAGCCTAATAATGCATAATCATACTCTTAATCCCTGATGGAACCTTTATTCTGTTGCAAAGTATGAGGCTCTCAGTGATACGCCTACTATATTTCACTCTGTCGTATTACGTGATAAGCTCCGCTGTATTTTCTTTCTCTCCCCTCTTTGTTCTTTATACGTGCAGACGCATTTTTTTGGGAAAAGCCCGCCGTCTATTTTGGTACCATGCTGGAATATAGGCTTGGTCATAAACATAATTTGAGTTGGACTACCTATTCCACCGTTCCATTAGGCTGAGCATTTCCAACCACTCTGGCTCTCAACTTAGCCACGCTCAACAGTAGTGTAAGCCATCTTCGCATGTTAGGCGAAGCGCAAACATTTCATGATTCCACCCAATTTTTTTCATCAGAACTACAAGTCCGTTCCTTACTTCTTCACTCTACGTGGGCAGTAGAAGTTTTTGCAGTCGTCAGTGAACCTTAAGAGATGACGGAGATAAAATTTTATACTGATAGATAGAAGTATAGAAGGACTTACACCAATCAAAACCCATGCACACAGGGAAATTCCGAAAATTCTCCTGGCTCTTAGGTTCTATGTGTGAAACTTTCCAGGTTGAAGTTGAGCTATATCTACACTTATGTAAGATGAAAATAGACAGTGATGTGCAGTGTGAATCATGAACCAAAGCCGATGACGAGGAGCAAATAAACGGGGGAACCTTGTTAAACATCAAGACAGCGACCTTTTAATTCATGCCGTTCCTAATTAATTAAATTATTACAAACAAGTTTTCAAAGCCTGTTATGCTGATGCATATGGACTGAACTTTAGATTTTCGTAGGAAGTAGCCTTTACGCAAGCAAGGAGGAGGGCTTAGAAGCAAATTTAGAGACATGAAACTGAATCGGACCCGGAGCACTGGTACCGCGACATTTTTTTCGCATAACGTGTAATTTATTGTTGTACCTTCAGGCTGCATTCTATTCCATTGTAACTCCGACGCTTCTACCCACACCCACACATGTTGTTCAAATAAGTGAAATCACGAAGCGAGAGGGAAAGAGCAAAATTTAACTCATATTCGAGTTCCGGGGACAGGATGAGCTGGTTGGTGAAAGTCGATAATGAGAAGGCAAAAGTAACTCTTGTGGCTAGTCTACAGGAAGGCGCAAAAGTTTCCTTCTACACCTTTGAGTTACATAGAAGCCCTTACCGGGTAAAGAAGAAAGATAAATGATTGTGAGCAGTAGTGTGCTGGAAATGTAGCAACGGTGTGTAACACGTGAAAAGTTGTTATAATTCCAATACAAAGTAGATCGCATCCATGCGGTTTGAAGTTGTGCTTCCGGGAGCATGCATAAGGAGCGGTAAAATATCTTCACATACCTACCCTAATATTCACTCCTCGTAAATTTCTCAGGAGTCGTTTCCTGCAACGTAGAGTTGTTTTACCCCTGTTTTCATGTGGCATACAAACTAATTAAATTATGAAACAGACGCTTTCATTTTTTGTTGCTGCTTGCGTTTACTCATTGTTTCCTTTGGGTGAGTATATATAATTGTCTCTCTCTCTCTCTCTCTCTCTATGAAAAGCAAAAGAGAACTACACGTTGAATAACTTCGAGGTTAGATCTCATAATTAGAGTAGTAGTCGAAAATTAAGTACCAGAGCATAGTAGATACGTGCTAAGATGCAGTATTTGTATTTCATCGCTCTTTTCTCTGAGGAACTTCCAAATGATAACTCACCCGATGAAAAGGAAATAAAGATGAACTACTCGTAAATCAAATTAAGCCTTATATTAACTATCACACATGACCGCGTCAAATGACAAAATATAGATAATACCCTCAAGGTTGCAACTTTTATGCCGACATGACATGTGGAGCACGAACTTGATGAACAACACTAAGTCGATTGTCATCATTGAAACTCTATGCACGAGCCACTTCCACTGGAATAATACAATAAGCACTTAAAGCAAAGTCTTCTCCAGTATCAGGCACCAAAGAATACGTGAAAATCATCAAAGTTGAGCACGGAAAGTTACATTAGAACCTGATCTGGTTATCTATTTGCTACCGGTATAGCAGGGAGATCCTGAGAACGATGTCTAGGGAGGAACAGGCCGGCTTGCATGAGACGTGAGCACATTTGACAATTAGTTTATCAGTATCGAAGAAACTGTTGCACAGACCTCGTGATGCTTGTCTGGGTATCGAGACGTCCTTCCTATCCTTTTGCTGTGGTTTTAATAACACCGTTGCCCTTTTCCTAATACGACACTAACGTTAGGTCGTGACCAGCGTATTTATATTTTATGGTCGAATGATTTAATTATTTGATTACAACTAGAATAATTCCTTGTTAAAAACTAACAGAGAAACATTTTGCAAAAGAGAGTTCAACGTTTTCACAGCAGAAATGCCTATAAGTGAATCGGATTGGTGGAGTCAATTTTGAGAGTGAAGAGTTTGAGCCTCGTACTAAATCTCTTTGGAGCGTTTCCTGTGTGATGTAGCCGAAGTTACTGAAGCATTATGAAAGCTCAATCTAAGTCAATCATGTCAATTCCCATGTACGTAAGTAGCACGAGCAGTGGTTGTTTGGGTTGGCGTCCTCTTCACGCCTCGATTACTTACAATAAGTCAGCACAACAAAGCACATTCCTATACAGGAAAGACCGTTTCCTTCCTCTGGGGCACTGAGTACAACCCAAGCTTCTGCAACGAATGCTAAAACCCTCGTAGTTGGTTTCTCTTTTTTCTTCTCATTTGGCGCTCCAAAAGTTGTACTCCAATTCAAAATGCATGATTAATGGACTGCTTATACTCTCTAGAATTGCTGTGAATATGAAATTCAAACTCATAGACTGTCACTTAAGGTACTTGGTCGATGTTTGCAGTGTGCAGATAAGATAATATCCTACAATCCCGGAGCTAGCCGCTTAAGAAGTGCGAACGTTAGAAATTCAAAACTGAATTTAATTAGCTTATTGTGACTTCAATGAAAATAGTTCCAATCAATCGAGAAGGGATCTACAGGATCTTGTTTGCTGAAGACCTGTGAACTGAACCATGATGACGCAGGGGAAACTTTGAAAACTAAGGGTTTTATAAATGAATGGGGAGAAAGTTCTCTGTGACCACCTTTGATGAAGATATTGCGAGAGAAAATAATTGTTTTTATAAGGCAGGCTATAAAGAAGTAATTAAAAGGAAATGCAAATACTTCAGTATATAGTTCGCATTTCATACATGATTTCACGAATCAAGTATCGAATCTGCTTGTCTTGCACTACACGGGGTGCCCAGAGTTGAATGCAATCATTTATGCAGTCTTTCCCTATACTTAATTGTTTTTAACTTGATTTGTTTGTAAAAGATTCAAAAGTGGAAGAGTTATGAAAAAGTAGTTTCTGTGCTTTCGATAGTTGAAACAGCCAACCTGACGATAGTGTAACGTTCATTGTCATTCTCCTGTCAGATTCGTAGAATGGTTCTTTAATTTTACGCCATTTCAACTCCAAAATTATCCAATTCCATTTGAAAACTAATCAAGAGGCATCATGTTAAGAGTATGGATAAGTAGATTTTTGTTTTATTCGTAGTACTCTGCGTATTTAGTATTAATAATACGAAGTTTTGATGCAGGTAGTACCTTGAACACGTAGAGGTAATTGTGTTTGCCTTTAATTTGTATCTGGACCTATCTATCTCACTAGCAGAGGAACTAATGTAGAACTGCAGCACTCCATTATCAAGGGCTAAAGTTCGAAATCATCAGAGGGATGGGCTTATCACTATTTCGTACGTGGAGCATGGTGGAGCACATGAAAATGAAGTCCCTTAAACCAACAAACAATAATAGAATCAACATAGTAAAGAAACATATGTCAGCACTGATATTGCAGGTTAAGTACCGATAGTTTTGGGTACAGAAGACGTAACAACTTTTCTGGAAAGTTTTGAAAATATACAATGTTCGCATTTAATTTACTTGTACAGACCTCCACTGGTTCATCAGAATACAAACGCAAGTAATGATACGTGCTCAGACGACTAACTTCTGTGTTTTTTATTTTATTATCAGATGTGGTGCAGCCTTTCGAAATTCACTACCTCTGCTCTTGGAGATATTTATTTACATGTGCGAGCTGAGGGAATCAGCCCACTGCCAGTCTCCTGCGGCTTGGAACCAATTTATGGTAAAACTTCGTAATTTTTTCTCTACTGGGGCCGTTATGTTCGCCGAAGCACACCTGGTGTGTACTTGAATTTACCATTGATGGAATACAAAATTTAGGTGAATGAGCTTCAATCTCGTGAAAATTTGATTATCAAGATATCCTACAGGGTTTCTGCGTGAGGACATATACCATATTATTAATAAATTTCTTATCTCAATAGTTACGGAGATAATGGCGTTCAGGACGCCTGCTGTGTGCAGTTTTCAGGAAGCATTGGGATTATGAAAGCGCTATTAGTGTTTGCTACACATGAATTCGCTAGTGCACGTACGTCCATGAAATGTAAAATACAGAATATTGGCTGCTGGGAGAAATACAGCGGTGGAGTTGTCTACAACTTGCAAATATCCTCCGATGGGGAGCAGGATAGTCGTGGCATGGGGTGGTGATCGTGGATGTATTAAATAATGGTGGTGTTTGGGGGTTGTGTGTTTGAGTACATGGTTATATGATAAGATCGCCAAATACAAGCAACAAATTTACAGCTAACCACACTTCTAACTTATTACACTGAATTTATTTGAATTTTCCCGAATTTGTTTGAATTTCCCTCAATTTATTTTAATTTTCCTGAATGGCAACCCCCTCACACACTCCCATGCACATACCTGTAGCTGGAGTCCACCTCCAGAGAAATACCCCTTCCGGAGGTTATTTTCAACTCACACAGTTCGAGTTCCAATCCACTGGATCCAATACTCATGCTCTACAAATCTCATTTGGAATACTTTAATAAGCTCCTTTGAGTAACTCAACAATGTCGCTTGCCGTAGCGATGATGATAACGTAGACAGCCTTATGTACATACCTAAAGAGAACTCGTTATATCTGGAACTAACTAGACACACCAAGCAAGAAACAACTTTGCCCACTTGACAAAAAACTTGAAAAAAAAAGAGAAACGGTCATCCATTGATCTCCTTCACTATAACACCTACAGACTTCAAAGTATTGAAAGGTACATTTTCACATCCTTCCCTAGCGATTGATGTCGG
>JAQIWI010001395.1:0-16797 GCA_034698825.1 Deuterosminthurus bicinctus | reverse complement strand
ACGTTCGTTACCTCGGTCTTCAAATAATTATGGTCAAACTTCACCTTACAGGTAAGCCTCGTTTAACCATAAATTTTTGAATACTCATCAGATCCTTGCCAAAATATGGAATGCTCCATGGCAAATCTCTGCCTTCCTGTGTACAAGTTTTGTCGTTGGGACATTCTACTGCTCGGATGCCCTGTGCTATGACAAAAATGGAACCATTATTGTCGTCAGAGGCAGTTGGACTCGAAGGGTAAAAAATACTTCTCAAAGTTGATTTCAAATTTTGATGAAAAATTACACCTCATTTTTATCAAAAGGGGATCGTGATTTTCTTGGAGGTTGGACTGCTTGTTCAAACATTGGGGAACGCTTACCTCATGGAGATACACATGAGTGCGAACGTAAAGTTTATGTATCGAGTGGTTCTGATGGCTTACGTATTTTACAGTATCAACGAGTTTTGGTGTTTCAACAAAAAAATACAAAAGATTGACAAAGTTTTCAATCGGTTACAACAGCTTGAGCGCGATTTGATTGCGTGTAATGGACAGGTTTGCTCGGCTAAAAAGGTAAAGCTGCAAAACCATAGTTTGTATGTTTTCTGCACATGCGCAAGTCATCAGTTGTGCTACATTTTATCATTATGGTCATGGTCCAATTTTCTGTCTTATGAGCAGGCCAAGTGGATATCATGGACTGCGATTGGTTTGTGCACAATATTCGCCATTGGATTCACCATCAACTTTCGCAATGGGATCGGGATTTTACTCACAAAAAACTATTCAGCTTGGATGCAATGGACGGCTGGTCAAGCGACTCAGCAGGAGGCGCTACTGGTCGGACTAAATGCAAGCTATGTGCCTGCGCAGAACTCATATGGAATGAACACGCTAGTGTCCCTTCCATACTTGTTCCTGTGCACCATGTACGATTTACATTGGGCCATTGGCTTCCTCATGATTCTCATGTGGGGCGTCACATTCGATAAGATTTTTCAAAGCTTTTTCCAAGCCTTTGAAAATCAAGAGTCCAAAACTGGGAGTGTCGTTCAGGTAAAGTTGAGCTAATTGACATGGATCTAAGCATTGTAATTAAATTTACGTAATTTAGCACATCCGCAAGTTTCATGACATTGCCTTTACTATCGATGCCTTCAACGATATCTTCAGTGCAATGATGTTCGGTGCCATTCTATCGGGAAGTTCACACTTTTCCGTGTTCCTCATGACAGTTTTCAAGGCAGAATCTAACTCAGCTGACGCAGTCTTCACGGTGATGGCGTTCGTTTTATTTTGGATGCAATTACTAGCAGCTGCCGAGGTCAGTAGTTCGGTGAGTTGAAATGGATTTTTGATCTAATGCTTGCATTAAGGAGCATGGCCCAATACATCTTCAATGACGGCGTTAATTTGTGGGCTGCGACGCATGAATATTTTGCATTTGTGTCGTATAAATTTTTCTTACTTTTTTTGGGCATAACGCCGGAAAGATGAAAAAAGTACTGAAGAGCCGCTTTCATTCAGATGACACATGGCCGGTGGAAAATTCAGGCGAGAAAACTACTCATGGACTTGTTATGCTTTTTTGCGATCTATCCAACAGTAACATTGGATTTGAAGGGCTGGGATTCTTCACCATAACTTATTCTCTCATTGGATCGGTAAGTCAACAAGTTGCTTCAGCATACATACTAACTGCATAAGGGAATTCAAATTTGATATGACAGGTGCTAAGCTTGATCGTGACCTACGCCATTGTGGCCTTTCATCATTCGTTGGCATGGATAGCATTTGGAATTGGAGCCTAACTTGAACGCGGCTCGCATAAAACTTCATTAAAAATTCTCTTCGTGGGAACGCTTCTAGATTTGAACTAACGAAATAAACACTTTTATTGTTATAATTTACTTGAGTCAAAATATATCCCTTGGCTTTCCTTACAACATCCTTTAGCCACTCATTACCAATTCATACTACTTTTTCGGTTGAATGTGATTGACCTCAAGAACCTGTGCATAAGAATGTAGGACTTCCCACATTATACTACAAGCAACAATTATAAAAGACGTGTGAATTTCTTTCCCACACTGGAACCTTACGGGAAACATTCCTACAAGGAAACTTGAAGTGCACAATTAAATAATGAATGGCTACCTACTGATCGCATGCTGTAACATCATTTGAAAGTTCTCAATAATCCAAACTGTTCCTTTTAAATGGACAAACTTGGAAGCCTTGGCAATATATATTTAAGTTCAAGAAGGAAAAATAACTTGTTGCAAATGACCACACATTGAAAACGCGACTTAATTATAACTTTGTACTTGGCAAACAAATGAAAAATAGAATATTTTTCCGGCATTTTGACTTGATTATGTTTGTTGTTATTAAAGTAGGAAAAGGTAAACTTGATTAATGCGGGTGTTTGCAACTAAAATTGGGTCTGATTTCTCACACCTTAAAGCACATTGGCCTTTGATAACAAAACAGCTTGCCCTGTCGTTGGACTTGGAAGTTATTTAAGGAAGCAAGTTCACGCTCAGTGCACTCAATCGAGCACTAGTTACACATAAAGTCGCGAAAATGCTCACAATTGTCTTAATACTGTTTACAGTGACACTTGCCATTGTTTCCCTCATCAAAAGTGCCACATTTTATAATAATGAAGGTTTCAAAAAGTCTTCAAAAAATGTGCAAATAACAAAGGACGAAGCAAACAGTCATGGTAGGTGAAAATTTTATTTT
Organism: Deuterosminthurus bicinctus; assembly: GCA_034698825.1. NCBI lineage: Eukaryota > Metazoa > Arthropoda > Collembola > Symphypleona > Bourletiellidae > Deuterosminthurus > Deuterosminthurus bicinctus. The sequence goes on along the minus strand of JAQIWI010001395.1, from coordinate 14,065 downwards.
ATTGTTGATTTTATAAGTCATCGGAGTTTTTTTAACGCTAATTTTCAAGGATACTGGTGCCATCTGGGCATTGTGTTAAAATTGGCATACCACCGTTACATTGAAGCAATGCCCAACTATGAAGGAGTACAACATCTGGTGAATTCATACGGAAAAAGTATCCGCGTCAAGCTCCCGTTTAAATCGGCAGGTAAATCAAACACAAAAACCTGAGAGTCTAAACAGGCGACCTAAAATGCTACTAATATTACCCTGCATAGATTACTTCATAACATCAGATCCGGTTGATGCCAGGCGCATCATGGCCGATACCACGTGGCCAGACAGATGCCCAGTGGGTCACTACACGCAAGACGCAGGCTTTCATAATCCCTACGGGCTTTTCTTTGGTTGTGGAAAGTCATGGAAATTGGCTCGTCGGATCACAGTAAAACTCCTTCAGCAATTAGGCTTCTTCAATCCCGTGACTATGGAATCCCGCTTTGTGTTTGAAATGCAAGAACTAGAGAGAGAATTTGGGAGGAAAATTGCTGCCAATGGCGGCGAGCATACATTTTGCCCTGCAGAAACATTTAGCTACTTGAGCATCAACGTTGTTTTCCACATTTTATTCGGCAAGAGAAATCCATTTGAAGAAGCTGTGGTGACAGAGCTGATCAATTGCATCAGGACATCCACTAAGAAGATGACGGTAGGGTGGACAGTACTTGAAGTGCTCCCGTTTCTCAGACGTTTTCCCAGGCTGACGTTTTTGAAGTCATTTCATGAAATGTCCAACATGATTTATGATATCTTGCGGGGAGTTATTGCCGAGAAAAGGCGGGTGGGGAGGTACAGGGAGCATATGGAGGACTTTGTGGACGGGATGCTCCAACATGTGGACAAGATCGGCAACGGTCAGGACGGACTGAATGAGGGGAATATGCTGGTTACATTAAGGGACATAGTAATGGCCGGGGCAGATACAACAAGCACAGTGCTAGAGTACGGCTTGCTGTACATGGCGCTTCATCCACAAGTTCAGTTGAAAGTTCAAGCGGAGATTCATCAAGTTGTAGGGCTGGAAACGGCGCCAGCCTACGAGGATCAACGGCGGTAAAATGACCTTTTTATACGCTTAAACCAAATTCCGATTGATTTTCATTGGTGTCTTTGCTTTTAAATGTAGAATGCCTTACACTGAAGCAGTTCTCACTGAAATCTACCGCATAGGTAGTCCTGTACCGATTGTCGCTCGTGCAAAAAAGGAATCAAACATCTTGGCTGGGATTAGTTTATATGGAATTCATAGAAATGAATTTTGGTTTGAGGAGCCCTACGAGTTTAAACCAGAGCGATTTCTGGATAAGACGGACCCGCATCAAGTTGTCAATACCGAGAATGTTATGGCTTTTGGTTATGGTAAGCTAGTGGCGTTGTTTAAATGACAAATTATTATGGCTTTATTCCAGAGAATTTTAACCATGTAGGCCGACGCTCATGTCCTGCACAAACAGCAGCGCGTGTAGCTGTCTTTGTCTACTTTGTTGTGATGCTGCAAAAGTACCGGATAAGACTATCTGAAAATCACCCACCACCTTCAATGAAACATACGCATGGGCTAAGCAGGTCCCCGCTGCCCTACTTTATCACCATAGAGAAGATACATCACACGACTTGTTAACAGCAGCAATATTTGTTCGATGATCCTCCATAATAGCTGACGAAAAGTAGTTTAGCGGGCGTTTTCCCTCTCATGACAAATTGTTTACATGATCTTTGGTTTGTTATTACATGGGCTTTGTACGTCTGATATTCCTTCTTCCATTCTTTCAAGTCTTAATTAAATTAATCCGAGTTACTCGTTCCCTCTTCCAAATAGTTGACTGAAATAATTAGTAAGGAAAAGTAATTGGGCTTGAGAAACCGATAGTCAACTCGTGGCGTGATCAGTAAGTGAATTTCCAATGCAAAGCAATTGCAATAGCATCATATGCTGATCGCACTTCTTGAGAGTAGCCTTTTATACTCTAATTCGATATTTCCACTGAGTAAGTCAAGGCCACAAGATGTCAATTGTACCGTTTGCATGCGGCTGTCTCAGTTAAGATGTAAGGGAGAAATTTTAATTGATCGTTTCGTGACTTTAGGTAAAAGACTTGTAATACATGAGGGCTTGGCTTTTATATATTTCTACGAATTGAGCTAATACAATCACAGACGACTAATTTATCGTGTCACTTGAAGAATTGGCTGGCAGTAATGAAATCAATATGTCAGCAGTTTCAGTTACATTGTCTTCTGACAGGAAGGTCCAATGATCCCCTTTTACTTTATGTCGACTGACTGGTCCCAGGCAGTACTGTGGACATGTAAACAACGGAATATGTGAAATCTACAGCTCATTGTTCAATCCATTTTAATCATATACGTTTCTCAAGCTTTGGAGTCACTCACCTTGCTGACGTTGTAATCATCATTGGGAGCGCCGAAAGTATGTGTTGACTGCTCGATAGCTTGAATAAGTGTTACATGTCCAGTAAAATTATCTTTCGGCATGTAGTCAAACATTGATTTTCCCAGTTGCAGGTACCCCTCTACCACCTTGGGTTCTGACTTGATACCTGCAACCTCCTGCCCGAGGCCCATAACGACCTCAGTATCACTTTCAACTTCCCCGGTCAGAGAGCTTTCAAATTTCTGCATTAAAATTATGCCAGTTTAGATTCACTCTGATTGAAAATGGAAACTGCCATATTCTTTAACACCCATGATATCAGTCTACCTTTTTATGCTCTTCTGGCACTTTAGAGTACACACCACGTGACTGAAGCAAATGCAACGCCACAGTTTTCTTGACGTTGTCATCAGTACCAGCGTAGCAGGGGCATCCATCGAGAAGAATTAATTGAGTCACCTATATTTTTTAAATTTCAAATTAAACTCGGAAATGAAACCAGAACTACAAATTTTTAAACCTGATCTTTGTTCTTTGAAAGCTGCTGGACAATCTCGTAGGCGATTGTGCAACCCCCGGAGTATCCGACTATTACGTACGGACCCACAGGTTCCACTTGTTTAAGCTCCTGCCAAGCAATGCGTGTCATATTTTTAATTTGAATTACTGTAGGTAAAATTCGATTCCAAGATCAGCACTTACATTTAAGTAATTTTCGGCAACAACAAATATCGAAGTAGGATTACATTTTTCAGTAAATTGGAACCCGTAAACGTGAGCATCAAGTCTGCTAGCGATCGCTTTGAAAGTTTCCGCACTGCCCTCAAGTCCATGAACGAAGAAAATTGGAAGCTTTCGGGTACTTGACTTTAGCTTGACCAGGCAATCGTTATGAAGTTTAAATGGAACAACTAATTCCCCACTACCCAGCTTGTTCACTGAAGTTTTGCCCACTTGGCTAGGATCAAATGTACCCGCATCCATAGCCTTGAGGTCACCGACCGTCAAAGACAAGAGCACTTCCTTTGTAACAATCATGTCATACTCACGCTCTAACGTTTGCTTCAGTTCAACAGCGACCAGCGAGTCCATTCCAATCTCACTCAGCTTCTTGTCCGGACTGTAAGCATCAATATCTGTGATTCCAAATATCGTCTGCATTCGTGCAAGCAGACCTGCTCTATCAAGTAGCTTGTTCCCCTTCTCGGCCACAATCACTGACGAGACAATTGAGACATTTTGTTGTTGCAATAATGCACATTCCAAGACTTCCAAACATGACTCAACATTCTGAGGAAGAGTTCCCATCAGCTCCGTAGTGTCATCCATGTTTTTCAGCAGCTTTTCTGCAACCAAGCCAACTTGACCCACCACGCCCCATTGGATTGCAAGTCCATGAAGACCCGCAGCCTTCCGATTCTCGCAGATCCGTTCCATCACGGAATTTGCCCAACCGTAGTTAGTTTGCTCAGCATTACCACGTCCGCAGGCGAAGCTGGAAAAGACAACAAAGTAGTCAAGATTGGGACAGTATTTTCTTGAAAGTTCGTCCAAAATCTGAGTGACAGTGGCCTTAGGAGCGGCGACTTCACGGAATGATTCGACAGTTTGGTTTGGGAAAGATTCATCTCTCAAGACCAGGGCGGAGTTGAAGATGCCTCCAATAATGTTGTGGTTCATAGCGAGCTCTGATAAAAATGAATCTGCCAAATCCCTGTCCGACAAGTCAATCGTTGGTGTATCCACGACAACACCAAGCTCCTGCCATTTTCTTAGGCATAACGACTGATAGCCCGTGGTAACGCCAGTTCTTGAGGTGAGTACAAGATGACGTGCTCCACGTTCGATCAACCAGTTGGCCACTTCCAGTCCCAGACCTCCGAGGCCACCGACTATTATGTAAGTCTTATCGCTGGAAAAGTAGCAGCGCCCAACGGCAGGAATACTCAGAGGCTCCTGCCCGTTAGTTTCATCTCTGACTTTGAGAAGCAGCTTCCCCGTGTGCTTTCCGGTTGCCATAAATCTAAATGCCTCTTCAACTTGATCCTTTTCAAAGACGTGGGAGTTTAGGGGCTTGATTGCACCGCTCTTGATACCATCCTGCAGAAGTTTTTTCATTTCCGCTTCATAGGCCAAATCTTCGCCAAGAATATGATAAAGAGTGATTCCATGGAACTCAATGTTGTTGAGGAAAGGTCGCAGTCCAACTGGTGTGTTCATAAAAGCGTCAAAAACTCCAATTTCCAAGAATTTTCCGTTCACCGCGAGACACCTTAAAGTTGCATGGAGTTTGTCCCCAGCGAGTGAGTTGAGCACGACGTCCACACCGCGCCCGTTTGTCAAGTTCATGAACTGATCTTCAAAACTCGTGTCCCGGGAGTTCCCAATGTGTTCGTCAGTGATCTGTGGGAAGATGTTCTTGATGAAATCTCGCTTCTCCGGAGTGCCAACAGTTGTAAGAACTTTGCAGCCATGAGCAAGAGCGACAGAAATGGCTGCTTGACCGACACCACCAGAACCAGCATGAATGAGGACGGTTTGACCCGGCCTGATTTTGCCTCTTGTATGAAAAGCATACAAAACAGTTGCGTAAACCACCGGAACCGTGGCGGCTTGCTCCAGAGTCCACTCTTCTGGTACATTCCAGACGAACCGGGGATCACAAAGAACTGATGTTGCAAGACCCTTGCCATGTGTAATGCCCATTACTCTATTTCCTGCGTCGTCATATCCAGAAAATTCAAATCCCAAGTATGAACTCTTGTAGCTGAATTGTGGCTGGATTGGAATAGTTGCTGTAGCTAGGAGAACGTCACGGAAGTTCATGGCTGCATATGCCACCTGATACAATTTTTCTTTTGGTTGTCCACCTTCCAGGACTACTTCAGGTGCTTTATAGTTGACAAGAGGAGATTCGATCCAGCGCAGACGAGAAAGATCACCCGGAACCAGAGTACTTACGTAGGCGTGCTCAACACTTTTCATTACTTGATTAGTTTCACAATCCAATGGGATATGCCGATAGGTTCCGATTTGGTTTTCCTTGACTGCTACTGAGACCAAATCTTTGGTAACTATTTCTGCGAGCTGCTTATCTGGGTTTGTGAAATCTAGATTTAATGTTCCTTGTGGATCAAAAATGCTTCGAATGCGACCTTCCTCTCCGTCTTCCTCCTCTTGACGAAGACAACTCACGAGTCCGAGTACACCACTGGATGGGTTGTGCTGTGATGTGACATAGATCCTGGATACCTCTTCCACGGGCTTTGCTAATGCTCCTTGGAGCTCAGATATCCACGAAAAACCTTGAGAGTCTACAGGTACTTGAATAATTTTGTGCTCGCTTGTGTTTATCTTAAGGAGACAACATCGTAAATATGAGCCTCACCTTCAGAGAAATGTTTCTAAAAATTGGTTACTTACTTTGCGGTATAAACTGAGCGTCTTACATTCCAATGTCTTCCGAGTGATCAGCTCAACATTCTTGACATCATGTTCTATCGTTTCTGAATGGAGAAAAATAAAACCGGAAGGCTTCACAGAAGGAATAATTGACTCCAGCAACGTTACATCATCCAGCATCACCAGGTCACCAGCTAGCTCAGGTACAAGTTCCTCCTTGGTATCTTTAGTAGTCAGCTTGGCTACCTTTTTTTCCTTGTCATCCATTTTTTCCGCTTCAGTGACTAGAGTGAGCATGCGTACATCACTCTGTACCAAAAAATATTTGTACAAAGACTCTTCAAGATTTTCTCAATGCTAATCTATACCTGCTGTAATGGTTTAAGGGACAGGATTTGATGGTACATCTTGGCCAACGAGTTGTCTTTGTTGGTGAAAACGTCAACCACTTTAAGTTCTTTGGTCCGGCAGTTGTCCAAGACCAGGTCAACCATTTCTGAAAAGGGAGGCTTCATTTCCTCGCCGGATGTCGTCTCAATGAAGGGACAGAAAGTAAACTTGTCCAAAGCCAGATTTCCTCTTTGACCTTTTCGAGGTATAATTGTGGGCTGGAGACCTTTGAACTCAATTCCAGGGGCGATGATCTTTCGGAGGTTTGGCAACGTAACAACACGGACAAGGGGATCTAGAGTTTTATAGTAAATTAGTCGGTGGACAAACAATGAAAGATTGGTGAGAAAAATTACACTCTTGGCCTTCAGGGGGATCCTTCAAGTGTTTTTTAAATTCGATGGGGTCAATCGTTATGCGTTCAAAGTCGATGGGTACGGCAAGATGTCTATCTGTTGTGCAAAGTAATGAAGTTTGGAGGACAGTATCCAGAAAACTGTGCCATTCACCAGTCCACGCCACTTCAGACCAGCGACCTGAATTGGAAATTTAGTTATTTGGATTCAAGTGAAATTCAGCACTACATTGTACCTTCGTTATCGATTTGTTGGATCCCTTGAAAATCCCCAGAGTAGTTGTAGCCACGCAATCTGAACTCTTTGTATGCATCGTCTTTGCCAAGCGGAATGTAATTGGAGCTTGGGACTTGTGGAAGCTCAGGCCAGACTGGATCCCCTTCTGGAAGTCGTGTGATGGTTCCGGTAGCAACAATATCTCCTTCGTTCTGAAACTGAAAGCTTCCACTCGAAGATACAACTACAGTAAAAACTTTTGTGCTCTGTTTATCTTGAAGAATAGTAGCACGCTTTAGACAAAGGTTGGTCAAGACAACAGGCACGTTCTCAAAGGGCTGACCCAGCTTGTACGTGTAATATTCCCATGCCATCAAAATATAAACAGTTGCCGGTAAAAAGATTCGACTCTCAATCTTGTGACCACTTAATTTTGCGTAAACTGGAAGTGTCAGGTCGAATTCTGTCTCTGTTTTTGCGTCCTGCAATAGAAAAGATAAGAGTTAAGGCGTGCTGATATCAGACAGCTTCATTGACAAAAACCAAGTTCCGTACAAGGGGATAGTGTACGACGCTGTCCTTCCAATGAGTTTCATGGTTCCATTTAATCAAGTGGGCAACAGACGGAGTGTTGGACGAGACAGGTAATGTCACTGCAGGATACAGTTTGTTAATTCGTACATCCACGCCTGCAGTATAAATCTGTCCCACGGACTGAAAGAAATGCTCCAGTTTGTCTTCCGCTTTGAAAGTCATTGGTGTCACATGGACGCAGTCACTGGGCACTGTCTCTTTGAGGAGAGCCTGGAAAAATCCTTTTGGGGAGACTTCTACAACAAGCGACTTTGACGGAACGTGCTGGAGAGCTTCGTAAAACAAGACGGGTGCGCGGAGGTTGTTGTCAAAGTATTCAGGAGAAGCGAATTTGGCCATGGGAGAGTCCCACTCGGCCTCTGGAATGGACGTGCTAATCCAGCGTGAACTTCTAGCACGATCCCCTTTGATAATGTCCGCCACGTATTTCTTGAGCAGGTCTGCAGCATCTTGAACATGCTTACTGTGGGCTGCAATGCCACATGAGTTGACCACCACCGCAAACTTGTCTTCCTTTTTCAGTTTTTCCACAAACTTGGCGACTGAGTCTGCTGGGCCTGACACCGTTACATTCTGGGCTGCATTGTGACAAGCGAGTTCCAAATCTTGAGGTAGTCGCTCTTTGACGTCTTCCCAGGATAAGCCAATGGAGGCCATTCCTCCGACGACTTTCTGTGACTCCTTGAATGCTCGACCACGCGCATCGGTCACCAGAAGTGTTTCCTCCGCGCTAAAGCAGCCGTCTGCATATGCGCACAAGAACTCTCCAGTTGAGTGACCAATGAAGCCCTCAGGGACCAGTCCAAGCTCCATGATCGTATCGTACAGTGCCATTTGCATGGCAGTGATGGACAAGACGGCCATGTGGATATCATTGAAGATAGTCTCGTTCCCTGCCTTCAGAAGTTGGTCGAGATCAACGCCAAGATTCTTGAGGGTTGCACGGGAGCGGTTGAATGACTCGGCAAAGGGTTCAATCTTTAAAAGATCCTTCCCCATCTCGCTCCACTGGGATCCCATTCCAGGAAATATGATCCAAACTGGTCTACTAGCAGTTCTGCAATTTTGAACAGTAATAGAGGGCTCTGTTTTTCCAGGTCCCACTAGACCAAATCCACGGAACGAATGTCCTGAAATGTCCATGTGAAAGGCATTGTGAAGAAGGTAGATGAATTCAGGGTTATGTGCTGATTGGGCAGCTTCTTTGATTGACTCTTCAACTTGCCCTGTGGATCTACCCGAAACCGGGATCAAGATTGGAAGGTCATGCTTTGGCAGCTCTGGATGCACCTGACCAGGCTCGAGAATCATGTGGTAGTTAGTGCCTCCAATACCAAAAGAACTGATGCCTATGATTCCTCTATCGAACGGCGTTGATGTTGTTGTTATCTACATTTAAAAGGGGAACTTAGTCCTTTAAAATTGTTGTCTATAGACAATGTATAGATACAAAAGAAAATGGAAATTTTGTCAATAATTATTAATATTGTAATCATAACACTCACCTGGAAAGATCCATCGAACAAATGCTCATCCTCGGCCTTGGGCTTCTCAAACCACAAATGTTTCGGAATCGTTCCCGTCTGAATGGCTCCAATAACTTTTGAAAGGCCACAAAGCCCTGCAGCGCTTTCCGTATGGCCTACATTAGTCTTGACTGAGCCAATCAGCAAGGGTTTTTCCCTGTTTTTCCCCTTGCAAAATACGTTGTGTACAGCCTGAAGCTCTTCAGTGTCCCCCATTGGAGTCCCAGTTCCATGAGCCTCCAGGTAAGAAACTTCAGCGGGGTCCATGCCAAGCTGAGCGTAAGATTCTTTGAGCAATCGCTCCTGCGCAATCCTACTTGGGAACAAGATTCCTTCATACTTGAAACCATCCGTGTTGGAGCGGATGCTCAATATTTTGGCATAGTTCCGCTTGGCATCCCTTTCTTTCTGAATCAATATGGCTACTGCAGCCTCAGATCTTGTGAACCCATCGGCTAGGAATAATTTCAACAAATTCGTTAGCTCTCGATCCTAAATCCTAAATGCAAGTCTTAATTTTCTAAGACATTACCCTTCCCATCAAATGTCTTGCATCGTCCATCATCTGCCAGAGCTTTCAAAGCAACTAAATCCAAACAGCTATCTGGACTCAAATGCACAGTACTACCAGTAACAACAGCGGCATCACATTTGCCCAGAGTTATGCATTGAACTGCACTCTCCAATGCGGTGAAACTGGAGGAGCAGGCGGTGCACACTTGTGCGCTTGGTCCTTGTAGGTCCAAACTAAAAGCTATACGCCCGGGAATCATGAAGCTGGCGGAAGTGATACCATGGTAACCCGCGTTGTCTTTGTTCCCATGATAAACGTTGTAATCCACCGCTTCACCACCGTAAGCTCCACTGAACACGGCTGTTCGACTCCCACGCATTTCAGTAGGGCTCATGCCTGTCACGAACACGATATGTTGACCGGAATAAAAGTTAAACCAACAATTGAATAGATAAGGTCTCACCAGCGTCAATCATGGCTTCAAAAACAGCCTCAAGCAAGAGTCTCATCTGTGGATCCGTCTGGTGCGCTTGACGGGGCGTTTGCCCGAAGAAGTTCGCATCAAATTGGTTGAGGCAATCAAGGAATCCGAATCGTTGAGGTAGCAAAGGATTATCCCACCTCGTCTTAGTGTCTGACGTAAGTTCATCGCCATTGAGCAACCTCTCGTTCAGCTCTTTATGGCTAGCAGCGCCTGGAAATCTTCCCGAAATTCCACTGATGACGATTGTGCCATCGTAACGCTCCAAAGCAGCTTGGTCCCCCGTTATCTCGATCAACTTTGTTGAGCTATAAAGTCTCCTTGATGTTTTCTTCAAGCTCGTCTAAAATGAATCAACAAAATGGATCTTACAATCGTCAATCTTTAAAAATTATGGTGGCTAGTACTCAGGTTGTTTATCTATTAAATAGTTTGTAATTTTACGTTGATTTTAAAACGCGGTGTAACCAAGATCTTATGTCGGATGGTTTGGTACATTTTCTCGGTCAAATGAAATAGCTGCAGCTGTTCCAAAACAAATTTAAACTGTCGTTCTTAGTAACACCAAGAGTGGCAATGGATTCTACCAGGGCGTTGCAACTCTTTTAAAAGCTTCCATTCTGGATGAACCTTATAGTGATAACGTATAAACGGTTGGACGGAAACGAATATTTAACGATCATAGTTTACGATTTTAGTTGCATTTAAACATGCGCATTTAAACCTACCGCATGCATGCGATAGATTTTTATTGGCTTTGTTGGAAAAAGAGCATAGTATGCTGCAGAATCGAGCAAGCTTGTTAATTTCTCGGTTTTTTTGGGACTGCCATAAACAAGTGAGTGAGCAAGGCCAATCACGACGACTATTTTGATTGCACATTGAGCCTGAATGCTCCATGAAAATCTTGCCCGGGTTCAAGTTTTGTCACGTTGACAGAGCCAGTGGGTCTCTAGGTAGCAATCATTATTTTTTACAACCCAGTTTTAATCTAGAGAATTCACATGACACTTTTTTGCTTTGACATGTGCAGTAATGTTTTTCCATGATACTAAACTCAGCTTACCCAAATGCATAATCATTTACGGGCTTGCATTAAGATTCATATAGGTTTCTACTTTAATGATCAGAGCTACTGCACATGAGGAAAACTTTTCTGGAATTCCTGGAAATCACCGGAAATTATTAATTGCATTGTTACAGAAAAATGGACCATTTTGATCAGGACAAGGCCACAGCGTCCTGACCCGAGCAAAGGACAAGCAAGTTTCCTACTAAACATGAACAGCGGGAAAACTTTGATGAGTCATTATGCAGCAGAAACCGGTTATGCTCTCCAATGTTCAACGGAAACCCTTGAAGTTTTCTGCCATAAAATTAAAGTCTTATCTGCCTGTCGTCTTGGAGAACATCACTTGTTCCCAGCATTTAAAATCAACTTCATCTGAAAATAAACATTGGTGAGACGTACATCTTTGCACGCAGAGGATGGATGGATATTTGGAGCTCAATTTAAAGGCTGCTTACAATCACATTTATTATAAATTTCTTTGTGGGAGCGTTCTAAGACTTATATTCACGGATTCAACATTTTTATTACTTATTTTTAGAATAACTTTAGTCAAAATAGTATATCCCTCGACTTTCCTTACAACATCCTGTAACCGCTCATTACCAACTCATTCTACTTTTTTGGTTAAATGTGATTGACTTAACGAATCCCTGACTTCTCACGTCTCACATTATACAAGGAATAATTATGAAGACATAAATTTCTTTCCCAGGTTGGAAGTTTACGCGAAACATTCCTACAAGGAAACTTCAAGTGTAAAATTTAATAATGACTGGCGACCTACTGATCACATGTTGTAAACTTTTCTTAGGTTCTCAATAAACCAACCTCTTCGTTGTAAATGGACAAACTTTGAAGTCATGCCAATATGTACTTTAGTTCAAGAAGGAAAACTAACTTGGTGTAAATGCCCACACATTAAAAACGTAACTTAATTATAAACTTTATATTTGGCAAATAAATGAAATCTGCTTATCCTGTCATTGGACTTGGAAGTTATTTAAGGAAGCAAGATCATACTCAATGCACTCAATCGAGGACCAGTTACGAACAAAGTGGTGAAAATGTTCACAATTTTCTTAGTACTGTTTACTGTGACACTTACCATTGGTTTTCTAACCAAACAAGCCTCGTTTTCTAAAAATGGGGGACTGCAAAATAATTCCAAACAAGAGCAAAGAACAAACGAAGTAGCAAACAGTCATGGTAGGTGGACATTTTATAAGTCATCGGGATTTTTTTAACACGAATTTTCCAGGCTATTGGCGCCATCTGAGCATATTGTTAAAATTTGCATACCACCGTTACATTGAAGCTCTGCCCAACTATGAAGCGGCACAAAAATTTCTGGATTCATACGGAAAAAAATTCCGCTTCAAGCTCCCGCTTAAATTGCTGGGTAAATCAAACACTTACACCTCCAAGTCTCATCGAGCAACCTAAAACCTAATATTTTCCTGCATAGATTACTTCATTACATCAGGTCCGGTTGATGCCAGGCGCATCATGGCCGATCCCACGTGGCCAGACAGATTCCCAGTGGGTCACTACTCCCAAGACGCAGGATTTCATAAGCCCTACGGGCTTTTCTTTGGTTGTGGAAAGTCATGGAAGATGGCTAGTCGGATCACAGGAAAACTGCTCCAGCAGTTAGGCTTCTTCAATGCCCTGACTATGGAAGGTCGCTTTGTGTTTGAAATGCAAGAACTAGAAAGAGAATTTGGGAGGAAAATTGCTGCCAATGGCGGCGAGCACACATTTTGCCCTGCGGAAACATTCAGCTACTTGAGCATCAACGTTGTTTTTCACATCTTATTTGGCAAGAGAAATCCGTTTGAAGAAGCTGTGGTGGCAAAGCTAATCAATTGCATCAAGACGTCTAATAAGAAGATGACCGTAGGGTGGACAGCACTTGAAGTGCTCCCATTTCTCAGACATTTTCCCAGGCTGACGTTTTTGAAGTCATTTCATGAAATGTCCAATACGATTTATGATATCTTGAGGGAGGTTATTGCAGAGAAAAGGAGTTTAGGAAGGTACAAGGAGCATATGGAGGACTTTGTGGACGGGATGCTTCAGCATGTGGACAAGGTTGGCAACGGTCAGGATGGACTGAATGAGGAGAATATGTTGGTAACATTAAGGGACTTACTATTTGCCGGCGCAGATACAACAAGCGCAGCGCTAGAGTACGGCTTGCTCTACATGGCGCTTCATCCACAAGTTCAGGTCAAAGTTCAGGCGGAGATTCATCAAATTTTAGGGCCGGACAGGGCGCCGGCTTATGATGATCGAAGGCGGTAATGACTTTTCTATAAGTTTGAGCAAAATTTTGATGATTTTTTATTAGTGCCTTTGCTTTTAAATGTAGAATGCCTTACACTGAAGCAGTGCTCCATGAAATCTACCGCCTGGCTAGTCCTGTACCGATAGTCGCTCGAACAAGCAAGGAATCAAACACCTTAGCAGGGATTAATTTTTATGGAATCCACAGGAATGAATTTTTTGTTTGAGGAGCCCCACGAGTTTAAACCAGAGCGATTTTTGGATAAGGCTGACCCGCATAAAGTTGTTAACACTGAGAATCTTATGGCGTTTGGTTATGGTAAGCTAGTGGTGTCGTTTACATTATGAATTTTGGTTTTAATAAAGAGAACTTTAACATACAGGCCGGCACTCATGTCCTGGAGAAACAGCAGCGCGTGTAGCTGTCTTTGTCTACTTTGTTGTGATGCTGCAAAAGTACTCGATAAGACTTTCCAAAAATCACCCGCCACCTTCAATGAAAAATATGCATGGGATAACTAGGTCCCCATTGCCCTATTACATTACAATAGAGAAGATACATCGCATCAATAATTGACAGCTGTGGTGTGGCTGCAACTTACACTAAATAAAGAAAATCAATTGTTGAATATTGTTCTCAAGGCTCGTTGAAAGTCTGTTAGTCGTTGTGTTAGCAGATTTAATCCGAAAAAGTCGTCTGATGAGAGCAAAGCAGAAGTTCCGGTCGAAGAATTCCAGCTTCTTTTCGAAATTGTGACTTGCCCTTACTCTCTGCTCTTTGTAAGTTGCAT
>JAQIWI010001394.1:0-16804 GCA_034698825.1 Deuterosminthurus bicinctus | reverse complement strand
GGAAGGAAGGGCGAAGAAGTGATTTGTTACGTGTTTCTATAGGAGCAGGATTGATCAAACAATTATTGAGTGACCAAGCCTAAATTTTAGGAAACGGCTGCGGTGTGAAAATTCTGTTTTCCTGAATTAGATAATGTATCCATTGCACAGTGGAGAGGAGAGATGACAGCGGCATTGTTGTTTCACGCCTAAACATTGTTGTCATAAAAATTTGCTGGAAAATTTACCTTCATCTCTCTCTCTCTCCTCTTCACAATAATTATCATCTCATTCACTACTCACAATCACGCCAGAATCCTATAAAACTTGTTTACACTCTAATTCTGTCAGAATTTGCCACACGTAAATTTTACTCCATCTTGTCATAATAATGAGTACTTTATGGGGCAAGATGTACGATTTGAGGGCACCTTACAATATTCGTGGTGGCGAGATTTCTTGCCTTCGAGTCGTCCGTGGTTTCTCCGTTGAATCTTGGCAAAAGGATACGATTTCCGATTGTCCACCCAGGGCAGGTGCAACCAGGCCACGATGTCCCACCCCGACTTTGTTTCGCAAATTTTATGACCGAGGAGAATTCCCCATTATGATCGATCAGAATTGCAATGGCAAAGCTATTTTGTGGAAGGTGAGGAGTGTGAATACTTTATGAGCTACGGACGAGGTAAATAATAAGCTATTGATTTTCTAATTGCAGATTCCACCTGAGAAATTGGACTACCATCATTACTTGCCCTTATTTTTTGATGGACTGAGAGAAATCGAGCATCCTTACTGCCTATTTGCCAGGCAAGGAATCCATGACATGTTGGTTCATGGTTGTGACAAAGTTCTTCCAGTTGTTCCACAACTAATTCGTCCATTGAGAGGTGAGCTACATCCCGAACCATTATGAGTCAAACTATAGGATATTAGTGACTCTTTGTAATGTAATGTAAACCCATGTCATTTTTCAGAGGCCTTAAACACCCGATGTCCACCGATTCTAAAAGCAACCCTTCATGCAATGCAGCAGCTCATAGTATCAGCACCTAAAGTTGGTGAAGCCTTGGTCCCTTACTACAGACAACTTCTTCCGATTCTCAATATATTCAAGAATAAAAACGGTATGAGTCATTCAACTTCACATCTATAGACTTCCTGCATTTCCAACGCCAACATTTCCTTTCAAATTGCAGTAAACATCGGCGATATGATTGAATACGGTCAGTACAAACGGGAGAATATTGGTGACCTCATTCAAGAGACTTTGGAGTTAATGGAGCGCTATGGCGGTGAAGATGCCTTTATCAATATCAAGTACATGATCCCAACGTACGAGTCCGTCTGCCTAAACTAATGATGAGGACCGCTTCGAAATATATTTCTGTGTACAATCCATATTATGGCTATCAACAAAATAGAATTTAGTGGCAATCAGTACACGTAGTAACCCTGTGTTGGTATATTATACGCACACACGTCGTTATAGGGTCCATTAATCGCTGCTGTTATATAAGCTTGAAAAATTGCCAATTGACGATCATTGTTTTATCATTCATTAGCGAGTTGACATGATGTAGGAGGTCAGAAGATTTGGGAGAGAGAGATTCTTTTTACAGTGCCCTTACAGCAATGCCATCCACATAATTTTACAATCTCTTAAATATAATGACAACTGTGATATTACCTACAATGTCAGCTAATTATAAGAAGTCCGCTATGTGAGTACTGTCTCGTCTGATTAACTTGATGATTAAATAAATCGGAATGAAATGCCCAAATTCTTGCAAAAGACTTGACATTTTTTTCTCCAGAACTCACAAGGGCCCAAGTTCTAGATTCCGCGACTCAAAGCCGCGTCAATTTCGTTTTGTCCATTCAGCGGGATTCAGAGTCTGAGTCAATCCAAATCCAAAATAAATAATTTAATAATAGTAATAATGTCAGCCAAAAAAATTGTTTCTAATTTGGCCGAGTATAAAAACGGGCAGTTGACCTGTATTTTATGTAAAGTTCCAGTTAAGAATGAATTATATTGGACTGGTCATGTGAGTGGTCGGGTGCATCGAAATAATATTCAGTTGTTGAAAAGAAAAGCTCAGCCGGATAACCCTCCCGCAGGATCGGCACCTGAGACTAAGAAAATCAAAACTGACGATCATGCATTTAAAAAACCTGCACCGATACCAGCCGATGTGGAAGATAGAATAATTTTCAAACCGAAGGCAAATAGCAATAATATCCAAGCCAATATTCCAGTTGATAGTCAACCTCCTCATGGACCAGCGACTGTCAAGTTTGAAGATGGAGGGGAAACTTCTGAAGAAGGTCAAGCTCCTGGGCACGGTCAACCACAAAATGATGCCAAGACTACTAATTCGAGAGCAGATTTACCTGAAGGATTTTTTGATGACCCTAAAATGGACGCTAAAGCTAGAGGAGTAGATTATGTTGACCCCGAAGAGGCAGAATGGCAACGATTTGTCAAGGAGATTGCAAGCGAGGAAGTCCAGAGTGATAACCTTCAAGTTTATGACGAAGAAGAGTCCAGAAAGGATAGAGAACTGGATGAAATCGAAGATATGATGATACATTGGCAAAAGTAAGCAGTATTGTAGTAAAAAATAATGAGAATCTTGATGTAAAGGTGTTAATTGTTTAATCGGAATTTTCAGGGTAATCGATTTGGAAAAGAAAAAGGACAGCCGAGTAAAGAAGATGGAAGCAACAGACGAACAGAGTGGGTCAAGTGGTGATGAGGAAGAATTCACTGAGGAGTTGAATTGGAGAGTGAAAAAATTCTAAATGAATTCATACGGTCGTTAGTGTAACTTGTATACCCATCTATCTCTTCTATACTTATTTTCTACGACATTAAACTTTTATTTATTCAGGTACAATGAACTTGCTCAAGTGTCAATTTTTCATCACAATATCTATCACATCAGGTTTTGACAACAAAAATGAGTGTTTATTTTCAGTCAAATGGAAATTATTTACAAAGATGTTGTTACATTCAAAGCTGACTCGGTATTGATCTCGATATCGATGCATTCCTGATACGGATCCCCAGTCTTACCTTCAGGACAAAGGCATTCGGCAAAATGTGGCTTTACAATTCTGCATTCGGCCCCAACTCCACAAGCGTCACTGCAAGCATCCTTACATCTCATTTGGACACAGACTTGATCCTTAGAACAGTGCTCTCGTCTGACACATTCAGGATGACATTTGGTCCAGGGATCACCGTAGAAGTTTTCCTCGCAGTGACAAATAGCCCGACTGTATTTCTCCTCACAGAACGCATTCTCTCCACAAGGACTCGGCTTACACGGTGATTCTATAGAATATCCAATTGCAGGCCGTTCAGAAATCTATAAATGGATCATTTGTGACAGAAAAACTCACCGATCTTCTTCTCCTCGCATTTCTTGTAAGGGTCTCCTTCGAAATTCCTCATACATTTACATACCAATGAGCTGTTTGTAGTGCTAACGCAGACTGTATTTAATCCACAGTACAAACAGATATCTGATACTGGCTTTGCGGGTTGCGACTCATCACAAGATTCATAAGGATCTCCGGTATATTGTGGAAGACAGCTACATATTGGAATTTGTTCTACAAGCTGACAATATGCATATTTCCCACATGCCCCAATGCAACTATCCAGACATTTATTTCCAACGCAGACAAGAGGCTGAGGACAGTCGGAATTGAGTGAGCATTCTTCACGGCAGTCAACCTCTGGGTTACCAACAAAGCCTGGCAAGCAACTGCAGGAACGGTTTCCATGTCGCAGCTCACAAATTGCATTCCGTCCACACGGATTGGCGGCGCACGGGGACAAGGATTCATTTACTGTTTTTTTGAGATAATGAAATCATATCACTTAGGTGATTTAAAAGTAACAAAATCTTGGATGATTTAAAAGTTAAATATATACAAACCTGGTAAATATATGTAAACTGACGCAGTCAGTTCAGGAGTATCTTGAGCAATGCAGGAATAATTTCCAGAATCCTTCTCAGCAACTGATCCAGTTTCCGTACCGACGATTAGACTGATAATGTAACTTGAGTTAGGTGAGCTGTCATCACTAGTGCTGGCATTTCTTTTCAAAGAAGGAGACACCTGAAAATGTACACGTGGAAGGTAACTTTAACCATTCCAATAATGATGACATTTCGAGAGGTCACCTCAAGTCCGTCTCGCCTCCAGTGGATGGGATACGGTGCAGCACAATCCAGTATGAACTGTCCGACATTTTTGAAATCCTCACCAGCAGTCAGAACGTTCTCATCCACATCCCTTATATGACCCTCTACTGTTGTAAATATTGAATTTGCCAATTTTGGAGCCTTCCCTTGTTGGTGATATTGACTAAATTTCAAGACGGGTAAAGGCATCGGGTCTAATGATAATGACCTTTGAGACCCTAGAATTCCCTCCATAACTGTCGTTTCGCCCTCAGGAATTCCCATCGTGTCGTCCACAGGAAAATCCGTCGTCTCCTCGGAACTATCAGTTGCAGTGACCCCTTCAGTCGTCAAGTCCACGGGACTCAAGGTCGTGAACTCTTGGGATCTAACGATGGAAAATAAACAGAAGAGGACGACTATAATTTCCATGGCGAATCACAACTAATTACAAGGGAGCTTGAGGATATGCACAGCCCAGCTGCTGCTAATGAACTGGAGATGACTGACTGAGAAATTGCAGCGCATGGAGCGTGTAAGATTCACAGCAGGATGAGATGTTGCAGAATGAAGCACCCGAGGGAGAAGAGAAATTATTATTACAGCAAAAAAATGCGGATGGCATTGTCCGTAATTACGATTGCATGTTTTCCAACAGAGCTTGTATTACATTGAATTGATTACTTACAACAAATAACGCCGTTGGGCAAGGTTTTGTCTTCAGGATTTACATGAACAAATCATCTATCTCGAGGATTTACCTCACCACAGCAAGTACAACCACCATGACTCACCATAAGTACACAGCTACGGATTACGGATACAATAATCGAGACATTGAACATCCAAGGAGCATGAATGTGAAGAAGAAGAATATTTCGTTGCATTGACATTCAGTTATGAGGTTCATCTCATCTTTGCAGCAATAAATCAATGACTTCTTCCTACTGCTATGTACATACATAATGAACGCAATAAATCATTTTAAAACATGCGTTCGTCTATATAGTATCTCAATTGAAGGGTTTGGACGGCTTTTATTCCGCCCAGCCTCAGAGGAGTCATATGTTTGGTATTCTGTCAGGCGTGTGATACATTATGGAACTATATGGATTTACAACAATCCAATTACATCAACGCTCTTACCACGTTAACATGCACATGAACAAATTTTTTGCCTCCATTACTGGTACAACAAGTAGATTTTTAAGGTTAGCTTGGAGGGGTCCCTAACTTGAGATGGACGCAATAATTGTGAAGATTCAACCCTGAGTTCAGCGCTTCTTCAGTGGCTGAGTTAGAGCCTCCAAAGACTCTCGCCTCATGCGTCTCAACATGTTTACATAGTACAAGAGTGACCTCCAGATATAATCCCCGTCCATCGGGTTGCCAACGTAGTCAGGCAGAGGAGCCAGCGGTCGTGATGCAACAGTTGCTTGGGCAATGGCTGAATCCGGATCACTCAGTCTGTCTGGACCGTACATGCCACGCTGCCAGTCTCGTGACACGAATACCTAAATGAATCACACATTAACAAATGTATCGGAACTTCAAGTTTCTACACTAAACAATGGATTCAAGTAGCAAGAATTTACCGAATAGGACCTCAAACGTATTCAGTTTTACCTGAGAAACGGCAAGCTGCATATGGATGCTAGCCAGCACAAGAATGAGAATAAGTCGAATGGACGACATGTTGGATATTGAAGATTGTTCAACTAACTTGGCGAACAATTTACAAATCGCAAGTTCTCAGCACTTCTGCAGTCGGATTTCTACTAGATGACATGAACTGTGTTGGACATGCTTATATAATGGAGAACAACCTGATGGTCACCAGAGATGTCCAGTGGAAGACTCCATGTTCGGCGGATTCTCTCTGGAGAAAACATCTCCTAGACGGACTTGAATCATTAAATAATGTAAAATGACACGACCTGTTATCATATTCCTACAATCGTAGCAATGTCGGTGTATGTATCATTGCTATTGAAAGCTCCTAGCCATAATCAAATCTGTGTTTAGAACAATGGAAAATAATGATGTCCGGCAGAGATAATTCACTGAAGGCAGAGTGTAAGCTGCGTAGGTGTCTCAAGATGATTAGGTAAATTTATATCTTCGTCCTGAATTTTACTCCTCCAATTCACAGAACTTATACTAAAATTCAGTGTAAAAAGTTAATTGCAAGACGCTGGGGTGAATATCGCATTGCTGTCAGAGCCATTTTTGTCTTTAAGGGAAGCATGATTGAGTTGATTACGAATGCGAGTCTTGCAAAAGCTTCATATACGTACCGTGTGACTTCGACCCTGTCTTTGTTGGTGCAAAGCCTAGGGTTCGACATTGTAGCGTTAGACTGGAATACTGCTTGTCTTGAACCTTCACCTAGCTTCGTGGCGACATGACATTGTCAAGATCAAAGGTTCACAGGGAATAGGATTATATTTCTGAACATTTCTCATCTGTATAATCGCCAGAATTCACGTTGTTGTCGAAGACAATTGAAGGGACACTTGAGAAGACTTTGACATGCACGACGTAAGATTCTCAGGTGCAATTACTCACAGGGGTTGAGTTAAAACTTTACGAAACGTTGCCAGGGAGACTCTTCATAATTGGGTCCAAGGTTTTTCCGGTAGAGGTTCTTTCCCCGTCAAAATTTCTGGTTTTATGATGAAATAAAGAACATGAAATTTTTGAAGACCATGTAGCTACTGTATTTATAAAAGTTGCGATGTGGAATAATTTTTTATGTACAACGGGTTGTATGAAACATTTACAAAAGCAGATTAATGGTAACCTGTGTACGCGGCACAATTATTGATCACTTAAACACCTTTAGAGTATGTGCTACACAACTTGTTGACTTAGAAAATTCAAGTATAAACAGTTAAAAATATTCAGCGTTCAATCGCGAATCACAATAAACTAAATTATGAATATTAATAGCTACAATTTGCTAGCAAAATAAATACATGTGCGCAAGGAACAACGCAAACTGATTTAAGCTCGTTTAGAAAGTGAATAAAAATAATGTAAAATTTAAATGTAATGAATGAGCGTGATGCGTTTAAACTGATTCAACAGCTGTAAATGTGTACAAAATGTCTATAGAAGCTAACAACTAATGAAAAATCTCTATACATTACGAGCATTATCACTAATAATCCATCCGCATTAACGGTGGTGAATTAGTTGGGCAACTTAAACCAGAGTCAGCCGACTTATCCAAGGAGAAACGGTTATTTTTAGCAGCTGCCCCAGGGTTAGGACTTTCATGAGTAGTTGCCAATTCAAACATGGACTTGGCATTGAGAAACCTTTGCTTGACATCCCCAAAGAGATCTGCCTGTTGACCCTCGGGTGAGGATGATCTGTTGTGAGGAAAACTTGGTCCACCTACTTGGATCTTATGAAGATTCAGTGGTGACAGAATCAATTCTTCATTTGCTGATGATGTGGCAGCGAGGGCAGTGTCATTTGCTTGATTAGTTTCTCTTCTACTTCCGTCATCATCCTCCAGTTGATCAAGGTTTTTACGACTAATTGAAAAGTTGGCATTTCCCCCGGCTTTATTGAAGACACTAAGGTCTCCATTACTCTTGAACTCTTGGTTGTGTTCTTGAACCGAGGTGGACTTTTCCATGAGTGATAATGACGTGGCTGAAAGCTCTAGATTCTCTCCATCTCCTTCACAATCTTCATCACATTTGACGAAAATTCCAGAGTCTCGAGGGAAGGCACGACTTTCAGAGGGTCCACGGGATGAGGCAGCTGAGGACGAGGAGGGTGGTGGGAGGGGTGGTGGTGCCGGTGGAATAATCATCGGGATTGGTATCTCTTCTTCGGTATCATACTCCCGCAAAAGTTCCACAGCCGTGAGGATTTTCGCACGATCCGCTCCATTCGGGATGGCCAAGCGGTCTAAATCCTCTTCCTCTAGCTCTTTGAATAAATCCAGCGAGTCAAAGCCATGCAGGATGAATACTGAAATGTGTTCCTACAATTCAGAAGAAGAAAAAATAGAACAAACTCTTTAGATTTCCATTCCCTTTATCTCCTCTCACTTCGATCAAGTCGACATAGTACAATAAATTCGGCACACATATCTCTCCTCAAAGGTTTCCTCGCTATTGTAAAACAGTCAATTTCCACATGCCTCACACTCAATTCCCACCATCTCAACATCATTATCTCTGCCTACGCACAGACAACCCCATTCCACTGTTTCACAACATCACAACCCATTGCTCCATGTGATGGTTATTAATACTCCACTATATTTTTTGCACAACGGAACCGAATCTCCGTAGTTAATTAACTTGGTTTCCCGGGGTGACAACACTCACGTTTGACGTCAATTCTCCAAAACAGCCAATGGGGGCGTTTAAATTGAAATGCGATAAACCCTGTAAGCAGCTTTCCTCCTTTCCCTGGTGACGCCAAGCAACAAGGGAAATACTGGGAGAGAATTTAGGCCTCTCAAGCCATTCGATTTTGAGTGAGAAAATAGAGAGCATTAACAAGTGCAAAAATTCAATGTAAGCAGAAGAAAAATGGATCCTATTTCCTTCCTTCTGACAGCAGCCATTGGGGCCGGCTAACGGAGGGCAAATCCTCATTATAGTAGCACTTCTTAACAGTTAAAGAAAGGCAAAGAGAGCTGCTCCGGATGTCTTTCGCTTTTCACATTCACGTTTTACATCCCACTTCTCTTATGCAAAATAACAGAGAGTCAATCTGATCCAGCCCTGTCTAAGGATCCATTTGAGATAAGATTATACGAGAGGGGAAAAACTATTTAAATGCCTCACTACTACGGACTACTACTAGTGCCGTGCTTTCACTCTTAAGAAATCCCTTTACTTTGGTAACCATTGCAATAGATAGAAACTACTGAGTGAGAGGAAGAGCGAGAGAGATTACGCTGGATGGAGTGGCTGGAGAGGAAAGTTAGGGAAAGGGAGCTTTCTTTGCTCCTTGATCACTTTCTTTGAATGAAGGATGAGTTGGTTATCTCATCAGCTGGTAGAACCTTTACTTCTTAGTGCACGCCAATGCATTATTGGTACGTGCAAGTTTGAAGGCATCAACCGGTACGTTGACATTCGTATCACATTGACATTCACGCACCGAGTAAACAGTGTCCGCAGTGAACATGATCTGCCGAATTGCAGCATATAAAGTAGGAGAAGGTCTTCAGCGGCGTTAAGGTTGACCATCCAAACTATTAAAACCAGTGTAGTAAAACTACCACAGCTTCTAACCACCACTCCTCCAATTGCAAGCATAATCCTCAATTTAGCTCCCTAATTTGATTTATCCATCAAAGTCAAGACGGTACTTGGAAACGTTGAGCTGAAGTCTTGCTAATTTGAATGATAACCCAAACGCACGTTGCAAGGCTTTCACTTCTTTCCATACAGAATTCAAGGCACTTAATTCCATCCCATCCCGACTGTGTCACACTTTGTGTGTGCTCCTGTGCAAATGAACTTGAAGACAGTGCAGTAGAGCTGACGGGAGGAAAAAGTTGGAATCCTCTGGCATGACAAAGAGCTTACGGAGAGAAAGGATGGAAAGTCACATTAAAGCCAGAGGACCAGTGAAATAATGTCTCTCACCAAGCTAAAATTTTCATGCCATAAATCCCTGATCTGAATGGCTAAATCTTTTAAGCGAGCCGGAGAAGCCACATTAGAGCTACGTGTGCTCACGTTATTAGAAATCTCAAATCAGCTGCTGCATAATATAAGGGCCACAGTCTGTCGGACTATGTGAACAATGCTTGCCATCCTGTATCTTTCCTCACACCTGAGATCCGTCTGTAATGATCCCTTTGACCTCATTAGACCTCATGTTCCAATGTGACTGAATTTACAATGGCTTCTTATGTTAGAAGTACTATAGCACTATTCGGCTTTGCAATGCTACTGGTTAGTTTTCCCTTTAATCCCCCACACAAGGGAGTTTCTTTTAAACAACACAGAAAGTATAATGCAATTAAAACCTGCTGAAATTCAGGTCATTCCAGGCGTGAAAGAAGACTGCTGAATAGAAATTGTGTGACTTTTTTAACGTTGCAGTAAATTGAGGCATAGTCAGACAAGCAGACTCAAGGAATCCTCACTGTTTTTTTCGAAGTCTGGAGAAAATGTGAGGAAGAGGAGTGACACGGTTGGTTCCCTTGGGAAATTGTTCGAGCCGTCAGCTCTCATAGGAAACCAGTAAGCTCTCACCGTCCCCTTTCTCCGTCTAAATTCGCAAACACACTCTTGCTACATTGAATTTGCACTAAACTTGTCCCCTTGTTAGTAGCTTGTGCAGTCATGTGGATCTTGTTTATACTAGCTTTACAATCCAGCTGAGCCATATGGACCGGTAAGAGGGCTGTATGTGTGTTTCGCACAACTGAAATCTCCACTTTTATCCCATCACCACCATTTGGGCTTATGGAGAGTCAAAAGTGAGAGCTCTTGTGCGTAGACTTTGCTTTCACTCCCATTTTTACTACGACTTCCTCGCAAGAGCCTCTTCAGCCAAAACAAGTATCCTGGCTCAACCCAATATGGAATTATAAGGAGACATTGACGCTCGGCATGACACTAATACTGTGTGAATGTTTGCTCCACACGTAACGCCCATTACATGGTCCAACTCTTTTCTAATCGCCTTCGAAAATGAGCCATGGAAGCTACGTGAGAGAATGAAGAGGTCATATTGACCAGTGGAGCAACGAACCTTGGCTCTGACATGACTCTTTGAGTGGGCTTTTGAAATTGAATGTTGTGGAAATTAGTGCTACTCCAGTAAGAGTTCTGGTACAGCTTAAAAAGCAAATGTATTGCACTATACTGCTGCTGACTTCATCTGCCCTCAGCTTGAAATAAACTTATAATGGAATTTGATTTTGAAAAGTATGTATAGGAGGAGTAGGGGAAGCAGTGGAAGAAAGCAAGTGAGTGAGTGAGTTACTTGAAGATGAATTCTCTGCAGTAAATCTCCGACAGATTTGGGTCGTCCCTTTTTCTCTTTCTTTTGCTTGGAGCTTTTAGATCGCTCCCCTCTGCGACTGTTGGTCCTCTTAACAGCTGGGATCCCCGTTAGTTTTGTCAATGAGCTGTCACTGCATTTGCTCCCGCCGCCCCTTCCATCAAGATCATTCCAATAGGGCGGTTCTGACGAAGAGCCTTCCTTGGTCGGAGGTGAGTCTGGGAATGTTCCCTCAGCGGCGCCCTCATGATGATGACGAAGGGCCTTGTTCTCCTTCCGAATCCCGTTTATTACACTTGCCACCGTCTGTCGCTGTTCCAACTCCCACGGCGTCATCACTGATGGCTTCCGGTGATGTCGATTATTTCTCCGTCGAATGCTACTATGACTGTCGGACTCATAGCCTCCCGAAGAAGCAGGGCCTCCCCGTGTGCAATTATTGTAGTAGTAGTCCTCATCCCGACTATAGTCTCCTTCATAGTCCATGTCAAACACGTCTTCTTCTTCCTCCTCCTCATCATCCGGCAGCACTTGGACATTTATAAACTTAAAGTGTCCCACTTGATTATTGACTTTACCCGTCCATGACCCGGTAGGCTTCTTGCAAATAATTTGAAGCACGTCTCCCTTCTGAAATGCATAAAAAATCACATGTTAAAAAGGACTCAATCTGTGCATTCAAATGGCCTCATCAACTTGTCGACTGAGACCAGTCTGTCACCCTTTTCCTATCGCCCTGAGCATTTTTTACTCAACTGCCATCTCATAAATCTTAACGTTTCTGTTATATCACAAGCTAATTTACTCGCTCCTAAAGCCTGTCCTCCTATCTCCGGCATGCTCATTACAATAGCACATTCATTTCCCATAGCTTCGCATGTCAATTAAACGCATAAAATATACTCTGATTTCTCATTGATAACGAGATCTATAGAAGTCTCCCGTCTCAAGTTGTCAACTTGCAGGATGTCTAATCGGATTTGTAATCTTAAGAGACTGTCGAAGAGAGGCTGCGAGCTGGCTCAGAAGAAACACATTAACTTCTACTGGACTCGACAGTTCGGAGAAATCTGCTCCGGTCCCTGTGAGAGTTCGGATTTAACTTGGTTCAACAGTAGGAAGGAGTACTGTTAAACTCATGCATTTGGAATATGTCACCTTGTAGCGAAGAGCATGACGATCATAGGGGCTGGGAGTGCAGTCGACCAGGGCGACGGCTTTGCCCACAAATGGACCATTATAGTCTTCCATAGAAGAAGATCCTCCTCCTGTAGTTGATGTCGTGCTCCCGGAGTCACTTAGACTCCCCGCTCCACTGCTGTTAAGGAGATTTGAGCGACGAGCTGGTGGCAAAGCCATCGTAACTGTAGTCGTGACGGTGGTGGCAGCGGCGGAGGGAATGGGGAGACGACCGACAGAAACATTATTAATGGACGTTAGCTCCTCTTCCGAAGAATTCCTAAGGCTTTCCGAACCGCCGGAAATTCCGTTGAGCGCTTCATCATTCCTAAGTCCTTGGGCTCGTGTCATCTTCCTGCTCCTGCTGCTCCCACCATTCCTTGTGTCATTCTTCCCACACTCCTTTCCCCGTCTCACATCATTTTTCTCCTCCGAGTCTCCTCCTGAAAAATAAGCAAATGGGAATTTAGCACGTGCAGCCGCCTCCATCACGTCCAATTGACCTTCTTCATCAATTATTACTTGCTAAGCTCAAGACTCAATGTAAGCCTAATGAAACCAAGGGGGGACAGATGAATGAGAGTTGCCCATATGAAGGGCACAATTCCCTAATGGATGGCGGCACGTCGCTCACATCGTACAGACGCACACACGCACATCCAGCTTGAAGACAAGAGAAAATCTTGAGAAATCGTCAGTTCGTGATTCATATGTACAACAAGAATAACTGTACTCTCACCAGCCTCAGGTTGGGTATAGAACAGGAAGTATCTTGCCAGGCCACGTGTGTAAAGAAACAAACAAGATCTGTGAGAGTATGTTCACTTAAATGAAGCAGCCAGGCTACATGGTGAGAGGAAAATGAGCCTTTGCCTTCTCATCTTCATGATCCATGGAGAAGATCATAAAACTTTTCCCACGATGCTAAACGGAGGAGAAACAAAACTTGTTTAATGCCTCCAAGCTTTCCTCTTTCGTCTTCTTTCTCTCTTCCTGTTTGACTTTTATGCTCGTACACATAAGAACCAGAGGAAAGTGAGGGGTAATTTTGAGGAAATTACATATTGCTCTACCGATGAGCTGAGCTGTGTGCCGAGCGGGCATTTTACGCAACTTCCCAAGACAATATTATTATGAGGTCATCCCTACTTCCCACTAAGTACACTTAAACCACGCACTTGGCCAATTCTTCAAATTACCTCCCATCATCACGAAGACAGTCTAATTTTCCGCTCTCCCACTCCCGCATTCATCCGCCTGTGCGTGTCAATTAGTACGCTCCTTTGAATTCAATAGCAAACTCAAACCATCTTTCTGTTCACTGGGGCAAGTTTGTCGGTCGGAAGCTTAGAAACTACATTTGCATGTTGAGCAGAAATCTATGATAAAACGTGTGGAAAATTACAAAGAGGTAAAAATGGGAGCGTATTGTCATCGTTGTCGTCATCGAAGCTGGAGACGATGCCAAAGCCTGAGGATTTCACTCCAGTACTCACACACTTAGCCATGTTATATGATAAAACTGGAGCAGGGCAGAGAACCATATAAGGCTGGGATCCATGTAAGCAAGTATTCCATGCAGAAGCCATAAAAATTGTCACAAAAATACAGACTGGGATCATTATGACAATGGTGTTGGTGTCGTCTCGTGTAAAATTTTATGGCCCCTTTAAAGCCCTTGTAGAATACATGGGCCACATCACCACACACCAACAACGTGTGTTCATCTCAATAGTGCAAAACACTGTGAGACGGAAAAAAAGAAAGAGCAAAAATACCATTAAAGTCATGAGGCCATAAACCTCTGGTGAGAGAACTCAAACCTCGGCTGCATCTTTTGTCTTCCCTCGCAGTAATAATAATATACGGGCTGACAAGCTTTGAAAAATTGCAATGAAAAAATCTTGTGTAGGACTATCATTTTTACACACACACATATACTCGCTTCGCCGTGACGAGGGAAAAATGAACAACTCCGCACGTCTTCACATCAAAATACATCACACGAAGAGCATACACATCAACGTTGGAATGAGATGTTGCTGTTCAAATTGGAAAAATGATGAAATGGGAACAGAGGGATGATGAGGACGGGACGAATGATTGAGGTCTGACCGATTTTACACGCACAAACAAGCAAGGAGAAGAAAATATGTATTCGTACGGAAAGAATTCCCTCGGAACAATTCCCCCTGCACAAGCCCAGCTATCATATCAACCACTTTCTCTTCGGCCAAAGGAAAGTCAATGAAAAAAGGAGATTAATCGGGGAAGAGCTCTCGCAACTGAGCAGGTTAAAGGTTGCATAAGGGAGTGAAAGGTGGAAGCGGTGGAAAACTTGGAATCGGCAACTGTGGTCGAGTATCTTCCGCCCGTGAAAACCATTGGAACGTGAAGGACAGGGTGTGTATGTGTTTTTGTGCGTGTGTGGTTACCCGAGCTGCTGGAATAGCTAGGGGAAATATTCTAGGTCTCTCTACTTGCTAAGAGAAATGAGACCAAAAAGTATTGACTACCTAGTCAGAGTTCACACATGAACAGACAACTGAGCACAATGCAAACATTTCATCGGGAATCCGCACAAGCATACTACACACAAATAACAACCACACACTCAATACACAAGCTGAGTAAACATGACTTCGTAGGGAGGAACAATGGTAAAGCAAGGAAGAGCGCTTGTGGGGAATAGCTGACGACGACCACCCTTTTACAATCATCACTTAAACCTTTATATCTGAAGGCAGATTTTACTGCGAGCCTACAGCGGGATATTCTACTTTGATCCTCCATCCGCTCTGTAATCTACTCAGACACAGGCACACGGAGTAAGGATAAGGTTTACGACCCGAGGAAATTTAATGACAAGTGTCCCACACTTTAGCATTAATCAAGGACCTGCACCTAAAATATTGTGACGCGAAATAATAAGATTCTCCATGTTCCGACAGAGACAAAATATTGGGGAAAATTACGACGGAGCACATGAGGATTTTACTACTTTCAATCATGGCTCATCAGTAGATCAACAAGTCTGTGAGATCGGGGATGAACTAAATTAAATACGAGTGATAAAATGAACCTGTGTGGGTATATGTGTCGGTAGTAATTGTCCGTATAGGTCTGGTGTGAACCCCCCAGCGAGAAAGTTAAACTAAGGGCATACATCTTTGTCTCTGTGATTCTATAGAATAGCCGAATATTATCCTGATGAAATGTTGGGTCATAGTCATGACACACGAAGGACTGCTTTTAACTGTGCGAATTTACGACAAATGCGTATGTGTGTGTGGAAAGTCGTAAGCTGAAACCTAAAAGACAGAGGCCTCGCTTGTTATATGAAAGGAGCCGGAGCAAATCCTCATGCCTCTAAATTAGATTTAACGGTCACATTAGCAATGATAATATCTGTGACCATTTGTGCCCACAAAAAGGTATAGCAGCCGCTGAAGCATTCCATAGTGAAAGTCCTATAGTGAGCAATAAAATGGACTTGACGATAATTCTCTCAATGGTTTCCGTAAATAATCTACAATATCTTAAAGGAACGAGTGAGAGAAGGGTTTGGGAGCTAAAATTATTATTGCTATTATTACATTAAAGTTATTACTGTGAATTGAGCCTTTTTTCTCTTGCGGTTCAGTGCACTAAATTCTAATGAAGATGAACTCACGGTAAGATTGTCCGGAAAGATTACATGTGGCCACATTGGAGGAGCCATAAAAGTCATTGGATGAACTAGAGCTGCCGTTACGTCCGAGCATATGATTTGCGTTGGGGTTGTTGGCGTCACCAGGAGAAGACTTGTGGCTATTGGGGCTGCTGCCGGAAGAAGACGAGCTACCGAAACCGAAAACTCCATTACGATGAAAATCTTTCACACGACCCAGTAAACTTTTCGCTGGAGATATCGACATTGAATCCCCGTCTTCTTCTTCCTCCTCCTCCACTTCATCTCCGGTCCGACCTTCATCCTTTCGCTGCTGATGGTGAGCCAGGATTTGAGCATCAGTTTGACTAGAGCACTCTTGGGAAGAATCAAAGGTGAGTAGCTGTTGCGTAACTAATGTGCTTGACGTCGGGATTATTGATGATATGTCGTCGACACTTTGATTCTGGAAAGAGAAAAGAGTGTGGCCATGAGAGTACTGTGCATCAAGTATTACGCACTATTCACATAATAATGCCAGTGCACTTCAATGCACTGACGACTTTACATATATTCGACTGCAATTATGTTCTTTTCAGCCCTGACAAAATATCAGATTACATTCCATTCCAGTCAAGAAAGCATATATCAGACGCACGCACACATTCGCAGGGTGTACATACTCAGGCTCTACATCGAGCCCCTAAACTCCTCCGGCAACTTCTGGAATGACTCTCGTTTTCCGCCGAACTGCACGAATTTAGGTGGCTCGTAAAGATGGTGAGACGCAGCGGAATCA
>JAQIWI010001393.1:0-16806 GCA_034698825.1 Deuterosminthurus bicinctus | reverse complement strand
TATAAAACATTACTAATCGGGTCATTTGTTGGTACTGTGCAACTGTGTTCAATTGCAGCTTCCTGCAAAAGAAATCATTTTTTTTAAAAATGTACATGCATTCGCCAGTTAAATCTAAAGCTTACCGCATAAAATGCCCAAAGAAAATCACCAGCTCCACGCTTATCATGAGATTACATGCTCCGGATGCTGCAACCAAAGCTCCAACAATCCCAATGATCATTTCGATAGGAAAGCAAATGGCCTGGGTCCAAAAGCCAGAGAGCTCTGGGAAAAAACCTTTCATTTGGTATTGCATCGACACTGTTAGTTCAGTATACACCAGAGGCAGTGCAGTGCAGACAGTACAAGAGGAGCCAATAGAGCAATTCCTCCGATTCCTATGATTTTCATGCGCAGCATCGCGTCCTCAAACATACCAACTTCGCCAAGAATTCCAAGAACCTGGCGCCAAGTTTTCATAAGTTGGACACTCTCCCGACTTATCAAAATGTTGCCACAGCCCAAACTTGTAGAAAACACGAACAAAGTACGAATGGTAAGACAAAGCGAAGCTGTGGTACTGAAGTCCTCAAATATTAGTGAGGTACATATGTAAATTATGTTCGCCAGACGAGCAAAGAAACATAATAGAACGGAGAAGTGGAGAAGTCTGGGCAACTTGGCAGAGGTGAGAGAACATGCGCCCTTTTCATATTTCATCGGAATCACGTAAAAACGGCTGGCTGTATGCATTATGGAATTAAAAGTAAATTCAGCGAGTCTAGCCAAAAACTTTGTTGCTGCGCTTGTTTTCTTGTGATGAGTCACGAAGCTGGCACTACTGTTGGATTGTCGCTTTATAATTGACTTTTCTAGTCCTTTACTCAGTCCTCCGTTTCCTCGCTTGATCGGCATTATTACTGGTAGTTTAAGAGGAAAAGCCTTACTCATAAAAACCAGTCTAGCACCTTTTTTTTATAAGAGCGTGAAAACTT
This sequence comes from Deuterosminthurus bicinctus, assembly GCA_034698825.1. NCBI lineage: Eukaryota > Metazoa > Arthropoda > Collembola > Symphypleona > Bourletiellidae > Deuterosminthurus > Deuterosminthurus bicinctus. Next base: position 15,829 of record JAQIWI010001393.1, on the reverse strand, counting down.
TTGTTCTGCGCTTTATTGCTTTTCTAAAACCGCTCAACTCCAGTCACTTTACTCCTTTAATACTGACTGGAGAGCAATTTTGCTATGTCTCGTCTTATGAAACGGAAAGCAATTAATTGGGAGCCCATCCACACCTTGATAAGTGAGTGATATTAGAGTCGTGGCCAGTTAAGAAGCAGTTATCTGGCCTGCTTTTGACGTAATTATTTCTTATAAAAGGCTTAATTACAAGTATTTTTATGAATTGATATCAAATTAGGGAAACGAGATGTTATTAGAGTGTCAAGACGGTTCTGACATTTAATGTTCTCGCCATTAATAATGTTTTCACGCCACTTTTTTTTATTAGTATCTACTTAATTTATCGTGAGCTCAAGCACACAAATCGTTCGAGAAAGGTAAAAATGCGGCAGAATTAACCACTATCTTCTTCCTTTACTCGGTGTTTACCTAATTTGAAGGGACAACCTTCTTTGATAGTTAAATAAATAAGCAATTTCTAGTGGCTTTTATGATGTTTCATACGCAAGAATGCTGTTCTGATACTTATTCAGAGGGTAGAACAATGTATTAGACATTCATTTACGTATGTATTCATGTGTATGTCGATTTGTTAACAATATTGATGAGAGGAGATATTTAAATATCCTTCATATAAAAAAAGCATGATTATTAACAGCAAGGGTATTCACGCAACTTATCCTATCATGAGTTTAGCATGATAAAAAATTACAATGTGATCAGACAACGGCGGCGTAGTGTAAAAAGGCTTGTGCCGGCTCAAGCCCTCCCCATTTGGTCTAAAGTTTACACTAGATAAAATTAGTTTTTACAAAACTTTCTTAACTGAATACAAAGCACCGAATTCGATTTCAAGGCGACAATATTTTACAGATTTTCATTGAAACTAATTAGTTGGTTATATTATCCAAACAATGAGTAAATTAATTCATGCTCCCGGTTACGGCTTACAGTTAGATAAAATCAAGAATTGGTTGTTAGGGAACTAGTATTTTTGCATACAGTGTAGTGTTTGTTTGATTTTGCAATTGAAATCATCACGGAGCACCATAACTTAGCTGAAATCATTCATGCATAGAGAATTCATTAATAACTTGCCAATGGGTAAATGATTGACTACTGATACTGGTCTAATTATTTGTCTGGTACGAAGTTTGACACGGACAAGGGTTGGAAATTACCTCGATCTCAAACAAATGCTGTTGATGGGAGCCAGTAATAAACTTTTTAATAAGCAAATAAGATTATAAGTTGTGAACTCAAGGCAAAATACATTTGAATTTTGTTGTAATTATGTAATCCTGGTGCTGACCAATACATATGTTGACAGTTTCAAATTGCATTAAAGGCGGTCTAATTTGCATGTCCGTATAAATTTGTTAAATTGAATTGGAAACTTGATGAATTCTGCCGAGTACACCCGCGGTGGCCAAACGTTTAGCACGCTCCATTTCTAACCTTGTAAAGCCCTGTTAAACAGCATTGTACACATTTCATAAGCAACAGTTTTTACATCAATAGTGTTCAACATCAATTGTAAAGTAAAACTTACCTCGATTGCACCTCTGGTCACACCGAAGTTCGCCTTCATTGCCGTAGGTTCTCCCGTTCGAGGCACACAACGGTAAAAATACGTATGAACTAGCGCAGTTCTCCCTGCATCTTCTGATGAGCCCAGCACCGAAAACTGACGCGGCCAAGATAAATATCAAACCGAAAATCACAACCAACTTCATAGTAGCGAATATCCTTGGCGTGTTGATCTCAAAGCAGAATATTCTGTATTAATAAGTCGAATGTGAAAATTACGGGGAATGCTGGCTCTTTTATACGTTGTCCACAGCATGCGTTCATGACTACCGACGAGGAAAAGATTCAGCGGTTTATTTTCCCGGGAAACAAGGTGACGGTTAGTAAGGTGGAAGTGGTCAGGCGACAGAACGAAAAGAAATGTTCTGCTTCCGACACAACCATGAAATTTTCTTACAGGAGGATATGATGCTAGCAAGATACTCTAGTGGGCTTTCCGAAGGAAAACCGCGAGAAATGAAATCATTTATTGTTATGAAACTAACTCAACTAATTGGCAGTGACTTTCGGGCTATATACTGTGCCTCTGCTACAATTAATTTAGGGTCCACCCAGCCCAACCTTGACGTTCATGCTTGCTCCATGCGATTTCGCACACATGGACACAATCCACTGACTGACACGTTCCTTACCCTATAGTCGTACTTGGCATTATCACAATGAACATCATCGAGATCTGACACACACAGTACTCGGCTGGCTCCGTCAATGCAGCTGAATTCGTCATCTTCGCCATTAGTATGCATGGGCACATGTAATAAAATTTGTTGATAGTTTGGAACGTTGTGGGGAATTTTATTTTGCCTCTTAATTGCATCAATAAGCGACTTGAAATAATACATCAAATGATATACAGTTAGTATCATTAATAGAGCATGAAATGTGAACAGTCAAATTATCATTAGTTGGGCTGGATTTTCCTTGTTAAACTTTACTAATTAGTAGCACTCTTATAAAATAAACAGCAAATAAGAAAGCTGCTTCAGTTCAGAATCACTCGTTCTACTCCCGTGATTTGAAGAAGCTTCCAGAGATAACAAATTTAAATAATTTTCAGTTGTTTTTAGAATATGGCCGTGCCTTCATGGAAAACATTGCTTCTGTTTCTCGTGCTTGGGATAATAGTACGCACAGAGGTAAATTGATAGTAATGATTATATCATACTGGCAATCAACTAATAATTTAGACGTTGTTTCAATAAAATAGTATTCATTTCCAGCGGGCATTTAGCTGGAGAGGGTAGAATATTAATTGATTTCAAAGTTGATCGCTCAGGGTGTCTTGGTGTTTAGCATTTTGTATTTTCAGGCCGATGCTATTGATAACTTGGTGAATACGGCCGCTCAAGCTGGAGCCCTTTTCACCCAAGTTTCTTCGGCGAGACTTGACGGTGGACAGTGGGGAGCCAAGCGTGCTGCCCGCACCACCGATGCAATCATCATGAACACCTCCAGGAAATCCTTCCAACTGGCCTCTAAAAGCTGTGCCTCGGGTTCCTACTCTACTGATCTTTTGCCCGAAAACCATCTCGGAGCAAGAACCAGCACCGTCTTCGGTATTCAGAGCTCCGCGGCCGGGCAAGGTGTTCGGTGTACCACCAAGTACGAAAGTAGCGAAGGCTCTTTCATTACCATGTTGATCGACAACCCATTAAACGGTGACAATGCCGTGAACGTCGACTGTTCTTGGGACCTTGCCATCGTTCCTACTTTGAGTCATGGTCAGAACAACCAGGTCACATTCATCGTCTCCCAAATAGCGTAACAAGATGGTCAAGATCGCCAAGCGCGGCTCTCAGGTCCACCAAATCTTAACTCTTGAGAATGAACTTGTTGAGTGTGCAGAACAACCCAGAAATAAATCATTGAAATGTAATTACTTGTGCGTCATGTTTTGATTAATTTGTCTTTCTTTCTATCATCATCACCTCTGCAAAGAAACGACAGTGAACTTCAAAATTTCTGCGCTAATTTACGATGCCTAACGTGTTGACAGCAATTGAAACGAATTCTGCACTGACCACGTGCCGAAATCGTGTCTGGTTCTAGTAACTATTATCAAGCTCGCTTCCAATTGTAAGTTACTTGCATGATGCCGCTTTAGGCTCTATTTTTGATATGCTGGCCTTTCAATAACGCACAAAACATCACTAGATTACAAACTGAAAGTCCCAAATTCATGCTGAGCACATTCTCCAAGATTCGCTCTTCATGATTTACGTTGAGAGAAAAATTCTCGTGTATCCTGCCAGTTGTCACAGTAACAGTAGTGACGATGCGAAAGTTCTTACTTGCGCTCACTATTCTCCAGGGTGGAAGCACAACATCAAAGCTTGGGATGGCCAAAGTACTAACTGGATGCAAACATTTATTGACAGAAAGTTCAACTGGAAGGCTGCAACGCTTCGCATTCTAAGCTACAATAGTCCCGCTCGTTTGCAAATTGTTCAACAGCCTCGTAACTTGTACCACATCAAACGAGGGTCAGAGGTACAGCTTCTTGACGTTCTAAGTTTTAAACATAATTTCACATTTAAGTTGACCATGACGGTGCCGAAGAACCCCCGAAAACTATTATTGAGAACATGGCGGCTGGTCATTCCAATTGCCATGAAATTATGCGAAAGAAAGTAAAATACTATACTAAAATATATCTGAGAAAATATTCTGTTTCTAACAACTGGGTTTTAACAGTTGAGAGAAATGTTCTGTAGACAGATGTTAGCCAGAATTCATTGCAGAACAACACCAGACAAACCCCAGTACAAGAAAAGAACGTCATAATTTTGAAACCACAGGAATGATACGAGAGTAGGCAAGTTGATGCTCCTGCAACAACAAAATTAATAAATAACTTGATCGCCGTCATTTAACATTATTAACAACAAATAAACATACATTTGGAAATTGAACGCTAGGCATTTCTACGTGCCGACACTTTGAGATCCTATTCTATACATACTAATACATTTATTTTAACCAAAGTATTTACCACCCGCATTGTAGTCGATTTACTTGGCCACCTCAGTGACTTTACTACTCAAACCGACGTCACCTTTACGTCACAAATTAGTGTGAGCATCCTTCTCATATCATTTTGATGGAATTTTGATAGAATATAAGATGCCTAGTAATTTCTTGCACCTTCGACAATAGTGTCTGCGTTTTGGCACTATACAGCTCAGCCCTATAGTGACTACCCAAAACTTTGATACCATTTGCAGATAAACAACTAAATTAGATACAAAAAAAGGTAAAATGTTCGGTTGAGGTCCCAGTATTTAGTAGTATAGAATAGGTCCTCACGAAGTTTCGGCATGCAATGATGCCTACTGTTTCCTTACAAACTGGAAGAATAAAACCAAAAAGCAGAGTAATTACTTGTTTGTTCTAAGTCTTTTCGCAGCCAACCTGACCAATGTGACCCTTGACATTCCAAAATTCCATCGTATCAGCATAAATTAGTTGCAAATGACTAGTTTTCACCATTTTTAACCCCTGTCACCCGGGTTGACCTGTAGTGACCTGTAGCCCCCTAAAAATCGGGGTTTTCTTATATCTCCGGAACGGGTGGGCCGATTTTGACCATTTTTTTTATTTGACAGATATTGACAAATTATGACGAACTGCCCAAGCAAATGTCCAATTTCGCAATAGTTTTTGAAATATGTGCAAAAAACGTCAAATTTTGGTACATAAGTGACTGTAACTTTCGTTCAAAATCGAAATTTGAAAAAATGAAAAAGTACTGTTAACAAGAGGTCATTTCCTGTCGAACAAAAAACAATTCATCCAAATCGGTCGATAAATAGTTGAGATACTCATGTACCTTTCCCAAAAATTGTATAAAAGTGCTCATTTTACATGTTTTTCAGTAATTTCGAAGCCTGAATGGTTAGGTTTTCCACTCTAAAACCAGAATTACCAGCAAAATAGTTCACAAAAAAGTTTTACGAGTTTAAAAAGTTAGCCAGTAGAAGCCAGTGCACAAATCAATTATCCTCATAGACATCTGCCAAACACGTATGTAAAAGTCAAAGGAGATTGGGAATTTAGTTGAGCGGTTCGGTTTTCCTTCGGATACGAAAGAAGAAAGTCAAGACATCTTCTATGCTCTCGTCAACTCACCAGATTATGACAAATCGATCACAGAGAAGGACCCAAGGAAGTTTTAGTCAAATATTCTGCGCAGCACTGAGTTCAAAAAAAGAAAAAATAAAGAAGAGTAATTTTGGAAATGTCGTTCGTACTGTCTTAGCGTTGCCAGCATCCTCCAATGAAGCTGAACGGGCATTCTCCAGTCTGAATAACATCAAACAGACTCGTTGAACTAGCCTCACTGAGCGAACTCTCGAAGACCTTTTACATGTGTCTCTTCATGGCCCGAGAAACATAAACAAGTTCAATGCAGCCAAACTAGCGCGACAGTGGACGGGCGTCTCACTAAGGGACCCGCGTGGGCGCTCGGGTAGGCAAAGAGGCCAAAGTACAATCGGCACCGGCGGGCCAGCTGAAAACCGCATCTTCACAAACAATCCCAATGACATTATTGAAGTCGTCATAACAGACGAAGAAGACGCCCACGACCTTCCGATTGAACAAGAAGTCGGCGACGTCTTCGCACTCAACGACGATGAAGATGACTACCAGGCTCCCTTCCTAGGAAGCCCGACCATATTTTAGATTTGGCATTAACGACACAACAAAACAACTACTTCTAATTTGATTTCTCCACGTATATTTTGCCCCCTCCGGATGATAATAAAGTTTGAGGTCGTGGAAGGGGCCCACTGCAGTAAATAAACCCACGACCGATGATAATTTATTTGACTGATCTGCAGTGAGCCTTCCGAGGCAAAAGACCTAAAGTCAACTTGCTATAATGCAAAGACAGTCAAACCAAGTCAAACATTCACATCAAGTCAGACAAATTGAAACCAAGTCAGAGAAATTCAAATCAATTCACAGAAATGAAAAGCAAGTCAGATAAATTTCAATCAGTTCACAGAAATTCAAACGAGACAGAGAAATTCAAATCAATTCACGGAAATGGAAAGCAAGTCAGATAAATGGAATGGTGTGTAGACTAACCATAGTCCGCCGTATGGCACGCGGAACGGGCAATTGTTTAGGTTCGTTTTTTCTTTCAATGGGCCCCTCTTTTTTCACTCCAAATTCCCCATGGTAAATCCTGTATTTTTTCTCAGGATGTTATCTCCGAGGAATTGCCCAAATGTTTCTGGAATTTGTGGAGTGAGTGATGGATGGGATGGCGGACGATGGTCAAGAAGACCTCTTACCCCGTAGGGACGAGGCAGCTGTCCAAGCGACCCGTCGCCGGCAACAACGAGGTGGCCGTTCCAGGCGCCGTGAGGAGTCTTTCTGTCATAGATCTCGGTCCTGACCTCGGACCCGCGACCGCGTGGTCACACGCTCGATGAAAGGTCAGTGGACACACAGCAGACTCCCGTCATCTTTCTCTCCTACTTGCCGTCATTGACGCCCCAAATTTTTGTCTCGTTGTTTTTGTTGATGAGGATGATGGTTGATGATACTTATAATGATGATGACAGTGTAATGAAGGAGAGAGAGAGAACGAGGAATAAATAATTGATTTTTTTTATTCAATCATTTTCCTTTGTTTTTTGTATACATGGCTTATAGATTATGGCCCCATGAACGCTGCGGAGGTTTTCATTCATTTAGCTGAGTTGGGCGCAGGGAATGGTTTCTTTTATTTTTTTGTAATAATTTTTTGAAAAATCAGAATTTTTCTGCCGGGGGTCAGTGGCGTAGGTGGTGTGGATGATATCCGGGTATGCTCGAACCCAGCGCGGGAAACAAAACCGCAAGACTATTCGAGAAGGAATCCATCGGACCTTTTTAAACAACATGACAACTTTAGAAGACACTCCACCTCAACTGATGAGAATGGAATTCGACGAGTGGCTTTCGCCCGTAACCTTCACCATCATCATAAAGAAAATTGCTAGAGAAACCGAGTACTTACCTATCCTATCCGTTTTGACTTAATCTAAAAGGGGCTTGTGGAACTCCCCATCACGCTAGCAAAGATCTTCTGTCAACACCTGCGTCTTACTGAGGACCCAAGCAAACTCAATGTCCTTGCTTTGATCACGAAGGTCCACGAAGTCCATCGGATCACGTTGGGATATGACACAACTTATAGAGAAGTCCATAAGTGGACAGAAAGTGACGCCTTTCACAACAAATTCCGATCTAACAGCAAAAAGTTTGAGGTCAGGGAGCAAACTTAGTACGGAAACAAGCGCTCACCTGAAAACACAGCAGGAACAACAATTCGCCCGCCAGAAGATTACGGCACTCAAGAAAGACGCTTTCAAGGCATCCGAAGGGAAAGATGCCAGCTCTACCGGCGAAGATCCTTATAAGATGTAAACACCAGTCCCTGCTGCACACTTGGAGTTACAGCATCAACAGGATGCTCTATTGGCGGTGATCACGAGACAAGAAAGTGTAATAAGGCGTATGGAGATCACTGTAGATGGACTAACTGAAGAACTCCAACTTATGCAGCCCCAACGATGAACTGAGCGACCAGGGATAGAAGCCAAGCGAGTTCGATTAGACATCCCAGTATTGTGTTGATTGAAGTGTTAAATATGATTTAGCTGCAAGTCGACGCAGTATTTAAACTGGACGCCACGAGGGGCTGCATGAAACAAAACTTGTGTGAATTGAAATCCAAATTATTTTTAGTTTACTCGCAGACCCTACGTACCAGTAGGATTCCACGAAGGACGCGAGGAATCATAATACTTTCCGTGTCACTGCTCCCCAGGAACTTTATTGTAGAGCTGAGAACTGAAGAATAAAGTTTCTGTCGGTATTTTGCTTTAAAGCCTAGTTATCAATATTTCTTGCCTAGCTTTGTATTAAGAATTGGTCATGCCACCTAGACTTGATATTGAATCAATATGTAAATTTAAAATAAGAATATTTTTCTAGCGCAGTAGCTCAATCGATCGGGGCTGGAATAAATAATTTATGCTTTCCCGTGGATTTGCTGGTGGTTTAACTGCGTTGTAAAATAATTTTTTCTCGTCTTGTATTATGAACCAACCTGTGCCTATGTTCAAAGTATATAAAGCATCAACTGAACCAATTTTCCTAAAATGTCCATTTATTTCTACATTAAATTTATTCTTCATGAACTCAAAACTACACATTCCAATGAATTTATCATTAAAATTATGACTCCACCTTGGCATCAGAAATTTACCTTTTAAGCCCAACACTGAGTTATGTACATCTTGTAGTGAGAAATGCAGTAGCGTAGTTGATTCATAAAATTTAGTGAAGTTCGAGTATGGTGGTGTTAACTAACTAATAACATTTATTGTGCTGAACAAGTATATTATGGACATAATTCCGTACAATATTACGTTATTTACAGTGAAAACAGCAGGAAGAGATTATTAATGATCTCGTCCCACATAGAAATCTGAGTGCTTGCTGTGAGAACACGAAAAAACCCTATTTGAACCCCAAAAGATCTTATCTTCTTCATGTCTTTCCCCACACACTTGAAATCCTCAATTCCTTGATTCTGACACCAAACGGCTTCTAACCTTCTCCCCATGTTCACAATTTCATTCATGCAGTCGCATGAATTTCGATTCACTTTCGCAACGTATCCAAAAATACCAAACAGACATCCCCCAATCATAAAAACTGCAAAGGTCGGAAGGAATGAGTAGATCAATGGGTGCATATGACCATAAAGCCGGAAACTGCAGAATATAACTCCACTGCTGGTAACTACCACGTTTGTGACAAATGCTGGGACAATTAGTGAACTCCAGAAATTGTTACAGAAAATAGAAAAAAGTTGAATTCTTCGGTATAGCTCATCGAACAACAGGAGTTCAGAATATAAGGGAGTCGTGGCCGCTTTTGTACGCTCTCTTAAAGAAACAAAAAAAATATTACAACTACTGAAAAGTTTTCTTTAACTGGACTACTTACTTTAGTTCTTCCATCCATGTATTCATTGCAAATTGAAAATATGTGAACGCCTGGCCGACAAACACTGCTGTAACCGTGCTGATGGATAACATGGACAAATCTACAAGGGCTCCAATTATCAATTTAACGATTTCATAGCCCCCGTAGGTTCCACTTGACTCCGGTATGACGAATCTCGTGCATACAAACATGGGCGCAGTAGGGTATAGTAGGTATATACCAAAGGTGAAAAGTGGCACAGAAAAAATCGTCCCTAGCATATTGGATAAAATTAAAAATAAAACTGGATTACTAGTCCAAGACTTTCTAAAACTTTTTTGCAACTGCTGGATTTTATTCTGTGCGATGAGCAAGACATACGGGTTGTGAATCAATGGCTGTGTAAGGATGAAGAAGAAAGTGTAGAGTGGAAGGTAAATTAGGTGTAGGCAAGCTTGGACATCAAGCCCATGAAAGTATAGGTAGATGAAACAAGAAATCCATTGTGTCACGGCATGGGCACAGAGTAGCGTGTTCACGAGCAAAAACAGGCCTCTCGAGTTTATCTCAAGATTCAGTGATGTGCAATCATTTGGGTTGACGCGTTTGTAAGGAATGCGTTTAAGAGTGGACCCAATGTCGATTACTCGCGTTATGAGCCACGGCACAGTTTTTTCAAGCTTTTGATTTTTTAGAGTTGCACGGACTTTGTTGAAGAAGCTAGAGATTCTCATGATCACAACTAAAGCTTTGAATACTGGAGTATCAAAATTGGTTTTAAACTGGCTCAAGGCTGACCCAATCTTACGCTGGGCTATACGCCCTACTCGCAAACATAAACTTAAGAAAATTAAAGAATTTTATAATCCTTTGGAATAGTGCTTTAAGTGAAGTAGTTTAATTGTTCAGTAAAGTAGGAAAGCCGAGAGAGAACTGCTCCTTAGTAGTGGCTTCTTGCTTTGTATAATGATAAGTTGCTGTTGGTATTTTGCCCGGGACTAGAGCAAATTAAATGGGTTGTCAACACGCTCCTCCCATAGTATAGCTTGTCCTTGGTGAATTTCTATCGATGTGCTCTCATGCGTCATTCTCACCCGGGAAATTTCCACCTGTTAAGAAATTCCGGGTGTCAAAGTCTACCTCCGCCCTTTTGCTGTCAAAGTCTACCTACGTCCTTCAGCTGTCAAAGTCTACCTACGTCCTTCAGCTGTCAAAGTCTAACTACGTCCTTTTGCTGTTGAATTCTACCGATATCCTTTTACTAATAAATTCAATCTACTTACTTTTTCTGTCAAAATCTACCCACGTCCTATGTTGGTGAGATGGACAAAATTCCCTTCGACTTAATAATCCAAACTTAAGTTGGGCCTTAAGGTCGCCAAGTTGCCCCTAAGGTCGTTAATTTCACAATTATTGTCGTTAAGTTGACCCTTAAAGTTGTGAAGCTGACTCTTAAAGTCGTTAAGTTGACCCTGGCGGTCGTTTATTTGGCTCTTAAGGTCGTTAAGTTTACCCTTAAGATCGTTAAGTTCATTCTGAAGGTCGTTAAATTCAGCATTGAGGTCCTTTAACTTTAATTTTAGACCGTTACGACCAGGCACCAGGCCTTCAAGTTCAGGCTTCAGGGCTAGGGTGCTGCAGGCTTGACTGCCCTTAAGGCCGTAGCCCTTAAGCTCCGTAGCCCTTTTCAATTCAAGCTTCAGGGTATTAGTGACACACAGAAATCCCTTCATGCCACCTGACTTGTTTTTCTTTAAGTTAAGTAGCGAATAATTCACTGCCATATCCATTGGAAAAAGTAGACCAAATGTGACACTTAATCAATGCGTGCATAAATAATTACGGTGCTTTAAACTAGAGGCAGCAACTCAGTTTGAGAATCCCCGGGCCATTTTATGGATTTTTACCACGCCTGCTCATAATATACGAAGTTTTAAGAACTACTTTCTGTTTGAAATAGTCAGAGGCTTATCATTGAAAGGTATTCGATTGACTTAATAGCTCAATAGATGATGATTCAGAGGTGACTACATTTGTGCTCGTATGACTTGAGGACCCCGTCCGTTTTCTATACTGTTCAGGTCAATTTCTAGGCTTACAAAAATGTGATAATTGTTATTGATTTTAAAGGATAAAAAATGAGCATGTGAGTGAGAGTTTTACTTTCGAGTTGAGTGTTTTGCCAAGTAATGTAAAGAATGGAACTATTTGGGCGAATTTTGTAGTAGAGCCGGTACAAAAATTTTGTGCACAATATTAGCAGAAGCAATAACCGGTCTTCTGCGTTAAGCCGAATTCGTGCTCAGCATTGAATACCAGGTAATCTGACTTGCAACAATGAGACGATTGCCACGAACTCAAAATGAATATCATTTCATGCAATTCATTCTTACATTTTGTCTGGTACGAAGTTTGACACGGACAAGGGTTGGAAACTACCTCGATCTCATACAGATGTTGTTAATGGGCGCCAGTAATAAACTTTTTAATAAGCAAATCAGATTATAAGTTGTGAACTTAAGGCAAAATAACTTTGAATTTTCTTGTAATTATGTAATCCTGGTGCTGGCCGATACATATGTTAGCAGCTTCAAATTGCATTAAAGCCGGTCTAACTTGCATGTCCGTATAAATTTGTTAAATTGAATTTAAGACTTGGTGAATTTTGCCGAGTACACCCGAGCTGGCCAAACGTTTAGCACGCTCCATTTCTAACCTTGTAAAGCCCTGTAAAACAGCATTATCCACATTTCATAAGCAATAGTTTTTACTTCATGCACCTTCAATATCAATTGTAGAGTAAAACTTACCACGATTGCACCTCTGGTCACACCGAAGTTCGCCTTCATTGCCGTAGGTTCTCCCGTTCGAGGCACACAACGGTGAAAATACGTATGAACTAGCGCAGTTCTCCCTGCATCTTCTGTTGAGCCCAGCACCGAAAGCTGACGCGGCCAAGATAAATATCAAACCGAAAATCAAAACCAACTTCATAGTAGCGAATCTCCTTGGCGTGTTGATCTCTCAGCAGAATATTCTGTATTAATAAGTCGAATGTGTAAATTACTGTAAATGCTGGCTCTTTTATACGTTGTCAACAGCAGGCGTCCATGACTACCGACGAGGAACAGATTCAGCGGTTTATTTTTCCGGGAAACAAGGTGACGGTGAGTAAGCTGGAAGTGGTCAGGCGACAGAACAAAAAGAAACACTCTGCTTCCGGCACAACCATGAAATTTTCTTACAGGAGGATGTGATGCTAGCAAGATACTCTAGTGGGCTTTCCGAAGGAAAACAACGAGAAATGAAATCATTTATTGATATGAAACCAACTCAATTAATTGGCAGTGACTTTCGGGTTATATACTGTGCCTCTGCTACAATTAATTGACGGTTCACCCAGCCCAACCTTGACATTCATGCTTGCTCCATGTGATTTCTCACACATGGACCCACGGTCCACTGACACGTTTCCTTATTCCTTACCTTATAGTCATACTTGGCGTTATCACATTATTAACATGTATTGTAATGCCTTTAGTATAGCACTCCTGGTGCACGTTACTCATTGTTAACTGTCATTCTCATTGTTTGCGAAATTATTTGTGTTTATTGTTCGTACTGTGAACATCATCGAGATCTGACACACACAGTACTCGGCTGGCTTCGTCAATGCAGCTGAATTCGGCTTCTTCGCCGAATCAGCTGTGCACTTCCACCATCTTCAGCATGCACTTGAACTTGCAATGGACACGACGACTCAATATTACTCTATTACTCTTCCCATGGCAACAAGAATATAGGCCCACAACAACAAAACTGGCAAGAACTGCACGGTCCCTCTTGGACTGCCTGCAACCAATAGTAGTTGTACAGTTGTGTAAACAACTTGTCCACTTATCTTAATTAATCATAACTACACTTTCATGTGACATTTAAGTTGTCGAATGTGCCCTGCCAAAGTAAACACAATTTCCATTACTAGAATGAAACAAATATTGGTACAGGGTTTCAAATTAAGTGGACCTTTCATTATGAAAACGCTGTGCCTTGAGTCTCTTTAAGTGATACTAGCACGCTGGACATGGGACAAGAAACTGCCGTTCTTCAGCAATGCAGCATCAGAAGACCTCATTTTTTGGCTGAAGTTTTAGTAGCTTACATAAACAGCAATGTTTATTTTCTTGTTACACCAATTCGCATTTCATGCAGCGCACTTGGTCACAAGTATGAAACTCATCCCGCTCCGAAATACCTTTTAGTAAGTTTAAATCCAATTATGCTCCTCCTTGGCCGGCTGCATCAAACAAGTGACTCATTGACTTGCTACTTTTAGTGTTTTCAGATGCTTCTAATGATTTGCAAACTTACGATCTATTGGGAATTCGTGCTGAAAAAAGACTTCTGCACTTTGGCCACCTCGCACAAAAGCACCGTGACAGAGTTTGTGAACGACACAGCGTGTTTCATTTGGCTGACATACAACGCGGCAATAAAATTAAGTTTGTGGATATGTGCTCATGATATTGCTGCAACGCTTAACTGCTACACTGACATATTTAAGAGCAACGGCTGCGTTTGGCGTCCAAAAACAAGCAAATGGGTACTGAGCAAATATAGAAAGCAATGCAATGTTGCAGAAAATTACAATTTTATCAAATCAATATATTTTGCTTCACAGATAACCTTCGCTTTGGTCTTTACGTTTCACTTCCCAATGTGTTTGTTTATGTTCTCACAATACCAATACGTTAAAGGAATCAAGTCATTAGAAATGAATAGTAAGCCATTTTTTGAACAATTTTTAATGGCTCTGGAATGGTTGCCAGTGCCTCTAACAAATAAGTTGTCGGATAAGTAATTGAGACACTTAATTGCAGATACAATATCAGAGATTGGTACTGGGGTCATTTTCCTTGTGGGGCTTGTTCATGAATGTAGTATGTCCGTCTTTTGTAACACGTACATACTTTTGATGTCATCAGTCTTGTTGATGTCAGCAAAATTTGTAAATCAGATCTCAACAACAAAGACAGGGGTATGCATATTAAAAAATGGTGTGAGCACAGCTAAACAGTTACTTTTTTAATTAGATGCTGGCCAAAATACGAGCTCACATACAACTAAAAACATGGATGAACCGAAGTTCCGGTGTCATCATATCCGTAGCTTGCCTGGGAAACTTGATTTACTTTATGCAAATGCTAAACTACTTTGCTAACATTGACTTTGTTCACAAAGTTCAGCTGTTCTACTTCGTTCTTCTTCAGAGTGCAAGTTTAATTTGTGGAGTAATTTCTGGCTCAACCGTAAGTCTGTATTTTTGCCGTTTAAACTGAAAATCCGCAATCCTTCTATTGCTTAAAATAACAGATAAGCAGGACATATGAAAGTCACACAAATGACGGTGACCTTACTTCGGGTCATGGCAAATGTTTCCAAAGAATTGGTACAGAAGAAACTGTAATATTTCATGCAATCAATACTGACGGCGTTGGCCTTAGAAGTCGAGCATTTACAACAACTTATTCACTACTCGGGAATGTAAGTGAATTTTTATTTCAAGGACTTTGATTCACTTAACGTAGATGAATTTTTTGGCTTGACAGATGCTGGGAGTGGTTATAACGTACACACTTGCATTCATTCAGCTACAAGAATGACAACGTTTTTCAAATGTCGATAGGCGCGCCATCCAACAGGCATGGGCCAAAAAGCCCAAGGCCATTAATCAAGGGCTCCATGACTGCTTGTGAAAGCTAAATTATCAATCAATCATTAGCGACGAATCAATCCACAAAGCCAATTCAGCTTTTACATTAATTTTTCCTAATGCTGGGTATAGCTTATAATAGTAATAGTTGTTGAGTTTTCCAAGACACAAATTGTATTAGTTTAGACTGCTTGAAAATGGAATACATAAACGTTACTTAAGGCTTTGTAGGCTTCCATCTAGTTTCACCATGATCGCCCAGCAAGCTCTTATTCAACCAACCTTGAATATAAAATGTTTTAAGCAATCAATTTTTTCATAAAAAATGTTTCAGCACAGGTCCAAACCATCCCGTGTTTGCCAATCAAGAATGAATAGTGCTCAAGTGCGACCAAACGGCCACTCCAGTTATGTGGAGAGTCTGAAGTCGTACAGACTAGTAGATACAGCTCATAACAAGCATTAAAATGTTGAGCGAGAGAACCATCCAGATCCTGTCAACTGTCGTTAAGCATT
>JAQIWI010001392.1:0-16809 GCA_034698825.1 Deuterosminthurus bicinctus | reverse complement strand
TTGCCAATTGCCACCTCTTATAGCCATTGTTGGAAACTGTTCCTATTGGCTACGCTATAACTCTAGATTGTTCTATTGAACAATAATTCTAACTATAAGGCATGCTTGCCACTAGCTTCTAAATGCTTCTTAGCCATTGAACTGAACAGATGTGCTAATCGTAATGCTCCTAATTCTACTAATAAACCTATTCCTAATTCACCCTGATTCCTTTCCTTACTGACTGGTACCGATCCCTAACAGTCATCATGAAATTGGCACTGTATTCTGAGCAATAGAACTTGAATAGAACTTCAAGGGAAATTTGGAATTATAAATCAATACTTACTATGAATTTGAAAAGAGCTCGAGGTGGCTGAAGAGTGTTGACCCCAACAACTTGCACATGGGACTTTTCCCAAAGTTTGACAATTTATATCTCGACTTTGCAACATAGAAATGCTTTGATTTTTGGGCAGCCGGGAGCCCTATTCAAGAGCTCTGCACTGATGTAAAAACCAAGACTCAGGTCGACCAATTAGATGAAGACTACTGACCACAACAACTTGCACATGGGACTTTTTCCAAACTTTGACAATTTATACCTCGACTTTGCAACGTAGAAATGCTTTGATTTTTGGCCAGCCAGGAGACCTATAAAAGTGCTATGCACTGATATAAAAACCAAGACTTAGGTCGACCAAATGGCTGAAGAGTATTGACCCAAACAACTTGCACGTGGGACTTTTTCAAAACTTTGACAATTTATATCTCGACTTTGCAACATAGAAATGCTTTGATTTTTGGCCAGCCGGGATACCTATACGAAATCTCTGCACTGATGTAAAATTCAAGACTTAGGTCGCCCAATTAGATGAATATTACTGGCCCCAACAACTTGCACGTGGGAATTTTTCAAGAATTTGACAATTTATATCTCGACTTTGCAACATAGAAATGCTTTGATTTTTGGCCAGCCGGGAAACGTATACGAGAGCTCTGCACTGATGTAAAAACCAAAACTTAGGTCGCCCAATTTGATGAAGATTACTGACTCCGACAATTTGCACGTGGGACTTTTTCAAAGATTTGACAATTTATATCTAGACTTGGCAACATAGAAATGCTTTGATTTTTGGCCAGCCAGGAGACCTATAAAAGTGCTATGCACTGATATAAAAACCAAGACTTATGTCGACCAAATGGCTGAAGAGTGTTGACCCCAGCAACTTGCACATGGGACTTTTTCCAAACTTTGACAATTTATATCTCGACTTTGCAACATAGAAATGCTTTGATTTTTTACCAGCCAGGAGACCTATACAAGGCCTCTGCACTGATATAAAAACCAAGACTTAGGTCGACCTGCAGGGCGTTATGCCGCAGGAGCCACAGGGACAAT
Organism: Deuterosminthurus bicinctus; assembly: GCA_034698825.1. Taxonomy (NCBI): domain Eukaryota; kingdom Metazoa; phylum Arthropoda; class Collembola; order Symphypleona; family Bourletiellidae; genus Deuterosminthurus; species Deuterosminthurus bicinctus. Next base: position 15,428 of record JAQIWI010001392.1, on the reverse strand, counting down.
ATGCCATGTATTTTTAGGTTCAAGAATAGCATCCAGACGTCAGGCGTCAGCAGTTTTTCATGAGCTGATGGAGCATCGTATGCATCATAGTCAGTGGTGTCTTGCTCATAGCTCCCGCAGTTTTCGTTACTGTAACGCCCGTACAAGAAGAAAGCGCAGTCATTGAAATTGTTTGTCAGAACTCAACGCATTGAAGGCGTTAATGAATTTCAGGCGAAGTCTTTTGGTTTTTACTTCAATTTCTTCATCTTTAATGCATTGCGTCTGTGCAAGATAAAGCTCGACAAGAATTCGTCACTAATTCAGACCCACAAGATTCTTGACACAAAACAGCTTGGCCCTCAACGACATGTTCGACATCGTGTCCAGTTCTCCCACCTTTGAACCGTCTAAGTGACTATGATTCATGTTTTTCATCAAGTAATTGTCCAGACCTCAAACAATAACGTTCCATAATGAACCTGGGGCAATGGGGCACAGGGGCCCAAGAATCGTGCTCGTTCACTTTATGAGATGAATAATTTTTCCACAAAGTGCACCACGTTGGTGCATGCATAGGTGTGAGAGTTTCCATGGTAGAACTTTGCTTCAGCTGTCCATTCAGATCTTCGTGAACCGGATCGGTCCACATAAGTTCCCAAGCAAGTTGTGATTGCCCTTCAGGGGTTTGTAAAGGACATGGGATTGTATTGATTGTCTTCAGCATTCCGTTGCCAATCCATGGAGGAGGGATTCCTCCGTGAGCAAAAAAACCTACAGTAATGACCAGTCACATGAGTTTTCAACTATAAGGTACCTTACAGCGGAAATATACCTTTTTAGCAACAACTGCTGCCAGTGGCATGACATCAAATACAGTGTTGATAGCTTCCCATGCAGTTGGCCCAGTTTTGGTTACACATTCACTACAAGTCGAAAGGTGATTAAGTCAATCATGACTACAAGAAGCTAAAGAAGGCTGCACTCACGTGTAAAATGTAAACATTTGTTGCACGTCTCGAATCTCGTGATTTCCTCTCAATAAGGTAAACTTGGCTGGTGCTAGAATCTTTTGTGCGAACAAGTAGGAGACCACTTCAACTCCATAGGTTCCCCGATCCACGTAATCTCCAAGAAACAAGAATGACGCCGGAGTCAAAACTGGCCCAAGTCGCCAGAGGGCCTTCTCAAAGCAAATCAAGTCTGGGAAGTTCCCATGAATGTCACCTGTAGATGAAACCAACCATGAGAAATCATCGAGTTCAGATAAGTGCACCCAAAGAACCACGAATATACCAAGACTATAAACTGGAGGTGATAATTCAATGAGGCGTGGTTCACTCATCATTAATTCTCGAGCTTGAGTACACAAGCCAATGATGCACTTGGCAAGTGAATTGCGATCAACTTCACCCCAATCGAAGGGTGGTTATGGAACATAGCCTCCTTTGTTATCTCGAGGAATCATTCTCTCAAAATACCGAAGACCGTTGAGCATTTCATTTTGTTTTGACTGTTGATTGAAACGATCATACGACTGGATCCTGTCGGCCTGCTGATTCCCACCTTGCCTACCGACTAGTATTCGAATGTCTGAAATACAGAACTTTACATTTTCTAGCACTCGCATTGAGGTTTCCCCTTTTGTAATAAAAAAAATATCCTACAAATCATACTAGCGTTCAATGTCCCACAACGTATGAATATCTGAAAAAGTGCCAGATTTACGAACACGAACTGAATGTGTGGCTATATCGTTGGCAGTGTACTCTGTGCGGCCAAATTAATCTACAGGAAAGATAAAGACAAAAAATAAAACATTTGATTAACAGTTGGGCTTAAAACAAAGCATACTTATGTTATTTTCTTCAGTTAATCGCATATTTATTATCATTGAAAAGCCATAAAAATCTGTATATTGAGAATGCTCAGCTCATGTCTCATAAATGTCACAACTTTGTGTAGACGTCCTTGAAAGCCGCGACAAACGTCGGAGAAGCGTTTCGACAGCGAGGGCTTTGCCATTGTGAGGACGTTTGGGAAGAATTGTTGGCGTGATTGTGGGAAGAATTTTTGACTGACTTTGGGGACATTTTTTGGACTGAGTTTTGGGAAATTTTTTGAACTGACTTTCGGGAAGATTTGTGGCCTGAGTTGAAGAAGGGATTCTGGTTTTTGGAAGGGAGCAGAGAACATTCCGCGTTTCACACCACCATTCATAACGGTAACTTTTGTCTTTCTGTATACGAACAGAGCTGCAATTTAACACATTGTAATGAAGGTCTTGACCGCAATTCACGCAAGAGTTTCTAAGGGATGTGAGAGAGAGACAGAGAGCGATAGAGACAGAGACAGAGAAAAACAGGCGTTTCCATCACAGAAGGCTCCTTTCGATTGCACGTTTTTTTTCTTGATGATTTGGCGAGTGCTGTCCTCATCTCGTAACGTAAGACAACGATACCTTAAGTAAATAAGGCTAGAGAAAGACTCTTTTATCCCTTCAATCGTAGATTCTCTAGTTGCGTTATAAAAGCCACTATCATGTTATCCGAATGGTTGGAATATTCAAAGCAAATACAGCTTTCAATGTAGTGCATACGCTAAAGGGTACTCCTCCATCATCTTTAGCCAAATGTATACACAACAAGGTTAATTGCATTTGCTCTCTGTGAGTACATAGGAAAGCAGTTGTCATGGATAGGAGGGATTTTTGGCTATGTGAGACAGTACATGTCATGTCAATGTGTATGCATGAGGATTACACGGGAAGACTACTACTTGGAACACGCTTCTGAATCTTTTTTCCCCATTTCATGAAAACAGTCTCATTTATTGCTCGAGTACTTTTCCTGTGTACACAGTACAAATGTGAAGGGTCGCTTTTTATGTACACACGTCGACACCTTCCCTGTCTCCTGTTTTTTCTCTATCTTTCTCTCTCTCTCTGTCATGTAAACGGAAATCTCGTCTGTGATTCACATTCAATGTGATTGCATGGTTTCCAGCGTTAATTTTGGGTACTGGTTCAGGTGAACTGGAAATAAAACATCCCCCCGTTGAGGAGAAAAGTAGTCGCGTTGTAAAGGCTGGTGGTACATAATTGGGAATAACAAAAAACATCCCCTCGTCGGGGAGAACAGTTGTCGCGGTATAACGGGTGGTCGGAATAAATGGGAAAAAAGTCAGTAAATCAAGAGTTTTTGTGGCGGCAGGCGCCGAATTCCATATCTTCGAGTACTTCTCAGTTTGAGCTATTTTTAGTCGTTATGTATATTATAATCACGGCTACTACCTAGAGGATAGTTTCGCGGTATGTGCAGTTAACGAAAGCCTTCATGGGTATCTGCATAAATCATCTATGCAACGTGTACTCTTCATAATCCTCCCCGCACAACCCCACGATCAAATTTATAAATATAACAAAAATACCACAATTCGCAACGACAAAAGTCAAACAAATCATTCGAAGTGACCAGTATATTTGCATTGCACAGAACGTATTCTACCAGTTTGTAGCATCGTAGTACTCGTGTTCACGTTTATGATGAAGTATACAGGTACTGAATATAATTTGATAGTGTTCATTTACAGGTTTTGGTGGGTTTTGAAGACCTGCAGTGTGGACGGAGCTTGAAGTTCCGTGTAGGTCTAGAAGATCTGCAGTATGGACGGAGCTTGAAGTTCCGTGTAGGTCTAGAAGATCTGCAGTATGGGCGGAGCTTGAAGTTCCGTGTAGGTCTAGAAGATCTGCAGTATGGCCGGAGCTTGAAGTTCCGCGTAGGTCTAGAAGATCTGCATTGTTCGTGGAGCTTGAAGTTCCGCGTAGGTCTAGAAGATCTGCAACGGAGGTGGAGCTTGAAGTTCCGCGTAGGTCTAGAAGATCTGCAATGTAGGCGGAGCTTGCAGTTCCGCGTAGGTCTAGAAGATCTGCAGTGTAGATGGAGCTTGAAGTTCCGCGTAGGTCTAGAATGTGTTATCGGGTAATGTGGGCAAAAATTACAATAGTACTGTCAGTAACGATGTCATGAAAGCGTTTATATTACCAGTTTAGTTTTTTAACGCAGGGTTCAGAGATGTCTGTAAATCCAGGTAATAGACGGGGACGACCAGACTGGAGAGGTGCAGGGAACTTGAGAGGTTTTGGGCGAGGCACGGAACAATGGGGAAGAGACGGCCGTGGGTCGAGAGGTGTCGAGCGTGGGATAGCTGCAGCGGAAGTCGGGAGAGTCCCCAGTGGAGGCTTCGTACGGGGGCCATTTAAGAGGGCTTCCGAAATGACTGAAGCGGAGAAGCAGAGAAAGAAGCAGTAAGTGTTTAGGATAACTGTAACTCACGAAGAGGTTAGCATTCATGTTCTTGTTATTGTAGAAATCGGGCAAGAAGGCGGAAGCAAAGCAGGGGAGCGACCAGCGAGGAGAGACATCTCCCGAATCAGAAGGAGGGTCAGCGCCGCATTGCGAAGAAGACTGCCGAGAAAGCCAGGGCGTCATTCGCTCCAAAAGGTCTAGAGAGACCAAGAGGACAGCAACAGCGTCCACGTCAGGGGCTCCCTAAGCGACAGGACCCGACCAAGGGGCAACAGTGTCCCCCTCCTACGATGATTAGACGTCGCGTGGAGGGTATTGAAGGCGGACCGAAGAAAATTGTCACAGTTGACCAACTGAATCCGCGAGAGTTGGCCGCCTATCACGCACATCTGGAGGAAGAGCAAGACGTCGTAACTTTGGAGTAGTCTGTCTGCAGCGTCTGGGAGTTTCGTTTTTCTATCTTGTTTTGTCTGTTATCTTTTCTATCTCTATTTTCTGTCTTCGACTGTCCACTGATGAGGGTAAGGCGAGCCTCCTCGAGTGCCACCCCTGGTAGTACTTGGGATGGACGGCAACCTCGCAGAACTATGGAGTAGATGCCCATAGGAACTAATCGCCCAAGATAACTTCAAGAATTGCCGCATCAGTCGTAATATAACAATATTGACAATATACGATAAAAACAATACAAAGAGAATTAACAAAACAAATTTATAAAACCTGCCTTTAACGACATCATTAGTTAACCAAATCGCTGCTTAATGCGCGTTCACTGAGTCAAGACAAAGTGGGTTGGGCTTTTGTGTAGATGAACGTTGTATGAATTTTGGATTAAGATTTTGGCTATTTCGTTGTACGTTTCACAGGAAATGCCGTTTAAAAGTAAATTACATGAGGAAAGACCGGAGAAAATTGCGCGAGAGATGGCGGCACTGGATGGAGATATCGAGCGTTGGAACAGTAGTGGCGTACCAAAAAGAAGCTTATGGTGGAAGCTTGCGCACGCTTTAATGGCGCGCCCAGGACCAGATCACATCCAAATGCTCAAGGATTGGTTTCACAGCAATCGTCGGGGGTTAAAGGTGATATGAGTAATATTAACAAATATTCATGTATTCGAACGTGGCTCGACTTGTTTGTCTTTATAACAGGTTGCCTTTGGTACAGCCATTGCATTGGTATAACTATTGCACAATTGCCACCACCTATTGCTGCTAGTACTCCAAAACCTACTGACCGTCATTGCATTTGCAACAAGAAGTACAGTGAATCAGATCCTTCGATGATCCTTTGTGACCACTGTGAGCGTTGGTATCATGGTATCTGCATTCGAACGGATGTCAAGAAGATGTCAAAGATTCCAAAATTCATGTGTCCAGTGTGCAAAGATAACACACGCATTAAGTACCCGTCGATTTGGCTTGAGAGCTTTGCAAGTAATACATGTATAAGTATGATTGGCGTACTTGAGTACAAGCATTACCGCATGTGTGGGTGCTGATATCCGTTATGTTACAGTTCCTACAGACGACCTGAGTCCAATTGTACGACAACCCGACTCATCTGAGAACGAAAACGTCACAGGTATTTGTAAATGCTGTTGACTGGTTGGGCAATTCGTTTATATCTTTGCGGTCTTCTGACTTGCCGACAATCAAAGCATTTCTGTTGTAAAGTGGAGATATAAATTGTAAAATTTTGGAAAAATTCCTAAGTGGGTAATGTTGGGGTCAACACCCTTCAGCCGTTTGGTCGACCTTAGTGCTTGTTTTTGTTTTAACTGAGATGCCATGTCTCTGTTTACTGGCTGGCCAAAATCAAAAGCATGACTTTGTCGTGAAGTGGATGCAAATTTCGGAGTATTTGCATGGTGGAGGTACTTGGGGTCAACACTTCTCCGCCATTTGGTCGTCATTTGGGGGCAGGTGAATCTTGTTTTAATTGCTACAATTAGTTTAGGCTGAATTTGTTGTCTGAGGGCATTCGTTTTAGAGTAAATTCTCTTGGCGCCAGTGGGGGTCCGGGGACAAAGTTTTGTGGTTTTTAGGGCGCCCCGGGTGTATTGGGTTCCGGGTATTGGGCGTCATTAGTGTGACCGCGGGCTAAATTTACGACGGGCCAAATATATTTCCTTGAAGCAAGGATAGGCAAGGATGCGCGGTAAATTTAATGAGTATCGACGACGAGCAAGATATCTCGATTATGTCGATCTTGATGTTCAATTGAATCAAGTTCAATTCACATCAATGACGAAAGCGCATATAAAATATGTAGTCCGCCAAAATCTGCTAGCTTCTGCAAGCGAAAAATGGAGTGCAGGCCTCGCTGGTAAAATTTTGCTACTTTGAAATATTATGTCATTCCAAACAGTGACCCATAGGCTATGTCATCATTCGTCATCAATTCGGGACCTGACCCACCGACCCTTTTGTTGACGTAATATCTGAACGCTCCCTTATGGTATTTAACTTGGGAAATTGACAGTGGGCAAAGGAGACCCCTGGATGATTTTTGGCTTTGAGCTTGAGATTCAAAATGGAATTTTGTTAATGGAATTTAACATGAAGAAATGCAGCAGTAATGATGGCAAGGGGGCGGACCATTATTTGGAAAGTAACTTTAAATTCATTATTGTCAAATCATCCTTCCTCCTACTGCGCACTTGCTTAGATAAGCCGATTCGGTTAGGCAAAAAATGGCAAAATATGGCCGATTCGGCCTTTTCCACTCGGCCATGGAAGCTACAACTTTAGGCGATTATACAATTCCCAAGGGCTCTTGGATCGCTGTCAACCTCTACCACGTTCACCACGACCCCTTGATTTGGGGTGACCCAGAAACCTTCCGACCTGAACGTTTCTTAACTTCTGACGGGAGGGAATTATTGAAAAATGATGCCCTCATGCCGTTCGCAGTGGGAAAGAGAGTCTGTCCGGGTGAACAAATCGCTAAGGACGCCATTTTCATGTTTTTAAGCGCCATCTTCTAGCGGTTTGATGTCAAACTCGATCCAAGCTTGCCTGAGCCTTCTCTTGACTCTATTACCCCGTTCTTCCTTACACCAGCGTTGTATAATGTGATTATGAAGGATCGAATTGATATGAACCAACTATTACTCTGCGAACTTAAGTGTTCCTTTCCGCCTTTAAACCAATAAAATAAATGCACTCCCTTCGGATTCCGATGTAAAATTTAATATTACATAGACAACTGCGCCATGTTAATAATGTTCCCTAAGCAGTCAACAGATCGATTCGTTTTTCATACCCTCAGTCCTGTTCACCATCTCTCTTCCCAGACACACGAGTGAGCATAGATTTAAAGCTCGCTCTCACCAACATGCGCTCCGGCATCGTTCTCCACGACAACGCTAAAGCTCTCAACATACTCAAAATATGTACTCTGTGTCCAAAACAACAATTCATTCCTTTATTTACTGGTGCCGCCAGAAAACTCTTCATAGACGCTGCTAGCAATTGTTACGGCGCCTCTCGTTCCCAACGACGCTAAACTTTCGGGTCAAAATGACACAAGACGACAACAAGCTCTCAAGACTTCTAAGCGCTCTTTGGTTCCTCGCAGTCATCGTACTATCCACGGCCTACTTGTCCAAACTCTTCTTCTTCATGGCTTTCCCAAACATTGAGCACGTTCCAAACACATTCGATGAGATCGCTCATTCCGACTACAAGTGGACCTTGTGGTCAGCAGGCGGTCAAACTTATAAGTTCTTTCAGCGCGGGACTGCACCTGCATACAAAACCATCTATGCTAAAATATCCACGGACCCGAATGCGAATAGTTGCGTTCGGTCAGCTCTCCAGAAGCGTCATGCGGTCATGCCTGCATTCTTTACACTGGTATGGCCGAGTTCGATAGGGACGCAGAGTTTTCAGACCGATTCGGTGTATCTGGCCTGCGCATTGCATCAGAAAAGACAGAGCCGATGCTTGCAAGCATTATTGGAATGCCTAAAGGGTCTCCATTGGGAGAAAAATTGGATCGAGTAACTCAGCCGTTGATGGAGGGAAGAATCTTTGAGAAATTCGTCTTGGCGGACATCCAGTAGCGAAGTCATGATCGGCTTTCCGGTCCATTTGCTTACATGGCTGATGATGATTTACTTCTGGATGAGTCTTCACCGTTTTTGGGCAATCTCATGGGAGCTTTCTATATTCTTGTGACTGGACTTCTGGTTTGTATTATTCAAGGTGTAACAGAAATAATGTATTTCAAACTTCGTCAGTGGGATGTTCCGACGAAGGGACAACAAGAGGCTTCCAAGCGTTCTTACGGTCATTTCAAGACATCTTGCGACAAAGCAGGTCTCAATGGATGGGGATACGCTCAAAAGGGTGGAAATGGAAACTTATCGTTGGGGAGACAGTCAAATACGTCATATCAGAGGCAATATCTAGAAGCTTATCACGTCATTAGTTTAGTGCAGAATTTTGAAAAACAATTCATGCAAGAATATCGCAATGGTTAGGCTGACAATATCTTAAAGAAATCATGAAGAAGTTTGTTGCGTAAAGAATTTGTATGAGTGCACTACTAGCTGATGTTGTAATTAGAAAAGCTTGTAAAGAAGCAGGAAATTTTACGGCTGTATCGGTAAAATATTCTATATAACTTTGAACTAAAGAATCACGCGAAAGCAGCTCCGCACATGGCAAATGAACCTTCCAGTATGGTCAAGCTTTTACTCTTCTACTTAACCAATAATATTAGAAGAAAATTTCTAAACGTTTCCTATCTTAGTTATTTTTTAGCCTAAAATTAAGATCAGTAACATAAAGATATACTGTATATTGAGAAATTGCCTTGAAATGCAGTTATCGTACGATAATATGCTTACATTGAATAAACACCTATATACGTTAATCTGCTCCCGATTATGGTGTGAGCATAACAAAACAATGTAATGAGTGGTGTTTCATAATGTACACATGGGATAGTGCAAAATCTTGGTCCCAAGGCGCTCACACCAACAAACTCATCATCATCACGTTTCCATAATAATTTCAGTTGGTGGTCTTATAGCAATAACTTCCCGTCCAAGGAGTTGGGTCCGTATTAATGCTTGAATTATAACGTGTGTGCGACTTTCAAAATGTTCTCATATGCCACACCAAGTGCAATTAAGACGTTAACAAGTAATTGTTACTGAAAACTTTGGTTTCTCCGTCTCAGCCAGCCAAGTCAATCTAATTTAAAAGAGATCAGCTTAAGCTCGTAGCTGCAATTAGGTATATAAGCCATCACGAGGGTGATTTCATCCGAAATAAGATGATTGCAATTATTAAATCGTTGTTTTTTTTATTCGAATTGCAGCCAGTTGCCAAGTAAATTCATGGTGGATGACGACATTATTGTGCCTACAGACAAAGATGACATAAAATAAGTCGGCCGAAGCAATTTAAAAGGTACGTAGTCATCTAAAAAATGTGGGATGAAGCCACTCTTGAAAAGTTCACGGGCGTTCGTTAAACGAGTCTAGACCTGTATTGAATACAACATGAACTGAATTAGTTCTGAGTAGTTGTGGAATACTTTGACATTAGGGGGAAATTCTGCAAAATAGCACTCCCATGAATCTCTCTTTGTAACATTCAAGTGATATTGCACGCTTAATCCGATACTGTTGGAGATTGCAAATTGCCTCCTACTCTAAATATCTTTTTCGTAAACACGAGAAAATGTATACAAATGAACTCACCTAGTGCATCAGTAACTCTGGCAGAGCTAAATCCAAGTTCGGGAATATGCTCACAGATCTCAGTCACAGCGGGGTGAAGTACACGTGCCAAATAATAATTTACATCCACTTTCAGCTTTTTTTCATCGTCTTCATCCATCTGGCTCAAATGGTGGGGCTGTCCATCCGTACAGTACAAATACGACACTTGATCTCCTTTTCTAAACTTTTTCGGGAGCGTCCCTTTCTTGTTCATGCGCAAAGCCACGGCGACAGGGGCATGATGAAGTTCCTCAACTTGCTTGTAATTTTCTGGATGCTTTGTCAATGTTTTTGTTATCAGCAGATCAACCAACGGCACAGCTCCATTCTTCAACTTGGTACTCACATCCCACAAAATTTTTCCAACTTTGTAGATTTTATCAGAAAGCGGTTGCTCGGACAGGATTTCTTGTAGACATTTACGGGATGTGTAGGATGCTATGGGGACCTCACTACTCAACTGCTGCCTCAAGCGAATCGCATCGTACATTCAATAGAATTACCCCAAGTACTGTAGTCCAGACCAGCATATTCGTCGCTGTTCAGAACCAGCGTAAAACGGTACATGAAAGCGTCAAAAACCACAAGAGAAGGGTACGTCTGTTTCAATTCCTCTTCGACCTTCTTCCGAATTTCCAAGGCGCTGGAGTAGTCTTTGGAGTGCGTGTTGACCATCAAAGTGTCCTCGGTGCCGTAGATAAGTTCGAAGCCCATTCTCTCCACGGACTCTTTCATTTTCAGAAGCACGTCATAAGCTTTAGCTACGCCAAACAAATATGAAAATATATACTTGATTATTTCAAGGTTGAATTCTATATAAATAACCTTTGACACACTCCTCAACATCCTTCGTATCAAACCTCCAGGGACGTCGCCAACTTTCATACATAGAACTCATCGCCCAACGCAAGGCTTCCTGCAGAATCTCACAGTGCCTCGTTTGATCTTCCGTTACATCCTTCCCCTCCATTAAGCTCTTCAATTCCTTCAGGCTCTTCTTCAGCCTCTGGATTTCCTCTTGTATGGTTCTCTGTGGCTCATCCTCTGCAGTCTTATCACTGTCACCCGCATCTGATGAAAGAACCGTAAGGTCTTGTGTTGCACATAAGAACAGCGATTCGGAATATAAAAAAAATTTCACTACGAAATTTTGATAAAAGCCTCGCTTTGAGGGCAGCTGAACTTTTTCGTCATCCTTATTTTCATTAGCGGCATATTTCACAACATCTTCGACGTACAAAGGCGAATCGAACTTATCCGGCAGGATGTACCCTTTGACATTGAAGGCATGGAGTAGAAGATATTCACATGGCTCAAAATCACCATCAGTCAGAATCATGGAGAGCAGAGTGCCGGTAATGGAAGCGCCATGGACGGCCAAGGGTATCATCTTAAGTTTCTTCATCACCCGAATACTGAGGACGCAATGCTGCATAGCGCAATTGACTAAAAATCGGAGACCTACGGAGGATTGGAAGAGAATTGTGTTTTCAGGAGTAGTTAACCATGGAGCGTCATAGTTCTTGACACCGAAGCATTCATCACACATAGTTTTGAAATCTTAGCACACTTCTGAGTATTGACACGGGAATATGTATTGTAAAGTTGCCACATCACAGAAAAACTGACCTGCGAAGGCCTTACCCACACCTAGAGGTATGTTTTCCTGTAAATTGCAAATGAGGAAATGGATATTTAAAATAAACTAAATCGAAAAAACTATTTCGTATAAAATCGTGATTGTTTGCCTGTGCACCGGAGACCAATAATCTCTTGAGTCGTCCAATTCGGGACCAGTGTGGCACTTCCAAACGGGACAGCTTGCGCAAAAGGGTCCTGAAATAGCTTCCTTCACCCAAGTAGACATCCGGGTCAAGCTCATGCAGCTTAGCCACAAGACATTCAAGCAAGCTCCGCTCCGAATCCATCTTGAGAATACGCTCGTTCGTGACATGGTCCACATCCAATGGCCAGCTTTGTCCGGGTGGCTTGTGGAGCAAGCAGAAGAAATCTTGTAAGATTTCATTTTGCCTTACCGGCGACTCTAGTTGTACGTTTCGATTGACGGCCACACCGACCAAAATAATCGAGGATTCGCTTATGACTCCATCGCAAACCTCTTCCATATGGAGCGCGACAAGAACTAGAGTTGGAGGACGAAGTGCGGAGCCATTTGGATGAACTTGTACAGATGCAACGTCGCAAGCAAACTGCAAAAAAACTTTTTAGTTACAGCCAGTCACAATACAATTCGATCATTGTCTCATTCAAATTGCAAACACGAACCTCGTACTTGCACCAAGATTCCTGCTGGGCGGGTTGAACTTGCTCACAACATAAAATCTGCAGCCAGCACGGTCCCTTGAGTTTCTTTTCGAGCAGGAAAGTCTCCATTAGTGGCGTATTGGTCCCAAAAGCATGTGAGAAGGTCTGACCGTTCAAGTCTGGAGGCAACACAGGCAGTGCACTCTTGAAAAATAATTGCATTTTAGCCCAGTTGGTCGCCTTGACTACAATATTAGTTTTGGTTGTTGAATCGAATCATACCGAATACCGCACTTCCATGTACTCTGCGACTGGAGGAATTCCTTCGATACGAAAGCAATACTGCTTTGTGCTCTTTTTGGATGCAAATGATGTAATTTTATATTTATGGCTTACGACCGAGTAGAACTCATTGTACATGTCCATGTAAGACGTACGTGTCTTATCAGCCTTGGAAAAATAAAATTTACGAACAAATTGTAGTCTTAACGCTCGGAATATAATTCGTCCAATTAATTAACTGTCTTGCTGAAATTACTTTCTCTCTTGGAAGCAAAAAGATCTGTCGCTGTAAGTTCTTGACCACGAGGCAGCAACTCGAGTAGAAATTTCCGGGTGAAGGCGACTTAACCTTTCCAAAAATGTACAGCACCCCCGGAGTCTTCGGGTCTTCGCACATATCCAACCAGTAGAAGTTTATGACTTGAAACTGCACATAAATTTTGAGGGTAGAAATTAACAATTGACTACTACAAAAAACTCACTTGGAGGGTAACGAAGAATCTCACTTTGCCACCAGCTCCCTCAGAGATCATCGGAGGTGCGGATGGTGATGACTGACTGGTGGTCTGAATAACATAAATTAAAAAATGTATAAAATGTTGACTGCACTGATTTGGAAGGGAAAATTGTACTAACTTGTACAGTGACTTGATCTTTCAAAAACTCGTTGATGTCTGGAACATTTTTCAGCCTGTCAAATGAGTTCGTTAGTGGCAGTTGGTTGCCCGGAGCTCCTGGTGGGCTCGAGTGCTTGCTCGCTGTAGCTATTCCGCTTGGAATCTATAACCGGCACAAATTCTTAGCATTTCAATAAGTTTCATAAGATTTCAAAAAAAAACATTCCCACCTTGGCACGACCACTGGCTTTCGCAGCCGTAGCCGGCTTAATATTCGATCCAGTTGTCTTGGTAGCCATATTGGTTTTGACTTGACCTTCAACTTTTTCAGTTTGACATCGCTTATTTGGTCCCTTGAATTCATCACGGACCTTTTCATTTCGCCCATCTGCAGCAACGTGGCCGGGTCCTGCAGGTTGAGCCAAATTTCAACTGTCTTAGCTTGTCTTCCTAATTTAAGTCTCGCTACAATTAAGTTATTCATAAACAGTAGCTTACCAATAGCAGACAGTCCATCGTAATACTTCCTCTTGGAACGTTTTTTCCTGGAACCGGGCGGCACGGACCAATAACCCGGGCGGACTCGCTTGGCCTGAAGAAACTGGTAAAAGAATAGCAAAAACCACATGACTAAGATTGCACATTTTATAAAGATCTAAACTCCATACCTGATTTGTGACTTTCGGGTCCTTTTGTTGGGGCTGTTCTACGGCCGCTGTTTCAGACTTGTTCCGACGTGCCGCTCGGGTTACTCGCATTGACTTCTCGTCATCTAACATGAAAACAAAACCATTTACACAAGCTCTTGAATATTTTTTTAAAAAACATATCAATGAAATAACTGGTAGTACATGGACAGACTTACCGCTCATATTGTGACCGATTGAATTGCACTGAGTTGGTAAAATCAAAATCTCCAAGGAATCAGCGGTAGCAACACTGACATTTAGTAGAGTTGCCGCAGTCAGATTGTTGTAAAAGTCAACTGATGTATTCCTTGATGCTTAAGTTTATAGGTTTTAGATTTAAAGTTTGCTTCCTGTGCAGCATTAGCTGCTCACAAGACTACACTGGACTTAAAATTTGCTGCAGTGTTTATAGGAGAAGAAATGAGGCTAAAGTTTACCATTCAACTTGATAAGAGGAGAGAACTAGAGGAATAAAAAGTCAGAGACCCTTCCTAGGGCAGACAAACAAATGAGAGATACGAGGAGACCCTTCTCCTTCATGGAAATGAGCGTGTAGAGACGCTAACAACTATTCCTCGTCCGGTTATAATGTGGTTCTTTATTTTCAACTAAAATCCAACCTTCACTAGTTATTACTCTTCCGTATTTGTCGCAACATGTCCCAGTCCCTATGCTCGGGTTCGTGGCTGTGACTTGACGCCATTTCCATCATCATCTCATACAGATTTTTTTATTGTAAGCACGATACACTTCACTAACTAAAGTGTGTTTCATCAGATCACTTCCGTAAGCCTTTATAATTGACAAGAGGGGTTCATTACATTGACAACTGCGTCATGTTAATAAGGTAGGACTCCAACCGAGCCAACCATTTAGAATCGCCGCGTACAGGATTTTACCAAGCTTTCTGAACTCCATTTTACGATTCAAGGAGAAGTAAATCACACATTACAGGACGAATTCGAATTGATTGGAACCTTTGATCTTGTTATTTGCAGTATTGTTCCCAATTCTATATCTACCTTAAGTAAGATGAGCCCCATTGCGAAGTCAAAATTACATAAGACGGGTTGAAAACAAAATTTTCGGTTATGGAGCACTGATTCCATTTAATTTGATGGTCATGTAATTTCCCAAAACATCAGTTCAAAAGAAATCCATATCCACTTTATATAATAGAATAATCAAAAGTCCTCTAACAACTTAAAATTCAACTATCAATCATGAATATTTATGCCTAGAAATCGATCGTAAGCTTTAAAGAACATTCTAGGCAAATTCAAAGTCGCTGCAGTTCACCACTAGAACTTATCAGTGGCTTTCCTAAGATTTCATTCTGCAAGGCATGTATCGTAGCAACGGCTACCCGGACACGGACCCATTTGCCTCCTGTGGCCCGCTTTTTACCAAAGTTGACCATCTCCAAAGCAAACGCAATGCCAGACATGGTAAGACAAATAACCAGAGCATAGAATCCTCCAATAAGATTATCGACATGCAAAGGGGTCGGTCCACCTTCGTCATTTACGACAGACTTGCCAGCTTGATC
>JAQIWI010001391.1:0-16825 GCA_034698825.1 Deuterosminthurus bicinctus | reverse complement strand
AGTTTTATATCAGACGTACGAGATGTAATGGAACAATGACAACGAAAACTCCCGAGTAAAACTCGCGAAGATCGACCTCGACTGACCATAATATGCCACTCTCGTTTGCCGTCAAACGACTGATGCAAGACCTACGCTCTGCAAACGTCCAACCTAATTAACTGTTAGTAGTTTGATATCAGACGTACGCGATGTAATGGAACAATTACAACGAAAGCTCCCGAGTAAAACTCACGAAGATCGACCCCAACTGACCAAAATATAACACTCTCGTTTGCCATCAAACGACTGGTGCAAGAACTACGCTCTGCAAACGTCCAAACTAATTGCCCGTTAGTAGTTTTATATCAGACGTACGAGATGTAATGGAAAAAAAGCAACGAACATTCTCGAACTATCCTCGCAGAGATGGACATCATCTGACCACAATTTGCCACTCTGAATTGCCATCAAACGACTGAGTCAAGACCTATACTCTGCTAACGTCCAAACTAATTGACCATTAGTAGTTTTATATCAGACGTACGAGATGTCATGGAACAATAACGACGAAAACTCCAGTTAAAACTCGCGAAGATCGACCCCAACTGACCATATTATGCCACTCTCGTTTGCCGTCAAACGACTGATACAAGACATACGCTCTGCAAGCGTCCAAACTAATTGACCGTTAGTAGTTTTATATCAGACGTACGAGATGTAATGGAACAATGACAACGAAAACTTCCGAGTAAAACTCGCGGTGATCGACCCCAACTGACAATATGATACCACTTATGTTTGCCATCAAACGATTGATGCAAGACCTTCGCTCTGCAAACGTTCAAACTAATTGACCGTTAGTAGTTCTATATCAGACGTACGAGATGTAATGGAACAATGACAACGAACACTGTGGAATTATACTCGCAGAGATGGACATCATCTGACAACATAAGGCCACTCTCGTTTGCCATCAAACGACTGATGCAAGACCCGTGCTCTGCAAACGTCCACACTAATTGACCGTTAGTAGTTTTATATCAGACGTACGAGATGTAATGGAACAATGACAACGAAAATTCCCGCAAGAATTTCCGCAGAAAATTTACAAACTAATTGGCAGTAAATCGTTTAACATTAGACATGCAATAACGTCGCAAATATCGAATCCAGCTGACTATATTGTGCCAGTCTCATTTGTAATAAAGTTACTGATACAAAACCTTTGCCCTGAAAACTTTCAAACTCCTTGACCGCTCATAGTTTTACATCAGACGTACGCCATGGCATGCGAAAATGACAACGACAACTCCCCCAATAACGTCCCAAAGATCGAATCTAGCTGACCGTTTTGTGCCAGTCTCGTTAGTTATTCGTCCGTTTATCAAGGCAAAGTTACCTTGGGTTATCAGGGTAAAGTTACAGTCGGTTATCGGTACCAAGTTAGAGTCAGTTACCGCAATCAACCAAGAGTCAGTTTCTGGGGCCAAGTTAGAGTAAATCATGGGGACAAGTAATTGTGAGTTATCTGGGCCACGAGTTACTAAGCTCGAATTAGAATGAGTTCCAGGAGCCAAGATAGAGTGAGATACTTAGGTTAATATATCCCATTGCATTGCAACTTTTATGACGTCCGCGTCCGTAGGACGGCGGGCGCGCTAGTTTGAAATAAAGTGGATAGCCTGAATGATTTGCATTATTGGATATTCTTGGCTTACCAAGACTTTTAATAATTGCCAGCATTGAAAATTTCGTGCTTTTAAGGACTAGAAATAACTTCAGCACTGGAATATCTTGGCTTTCCAAAACTTTAAATAATATCCAGCAATGGACATCTCCCAAAAATAGCAATTTATTAGTGTTTCTATTGAAATCGTCTATGATGAGTGCTAAATTGCTATTTTTTTTAGATTTTATGATAAATTCATTGTTTTGACTCTTTTTGACGTTATTTTACTGTTTTCCGAGCTTCCCTAATTTTTTGGCTGGAAAAAATGCCATAGAGACGAAGTGCTCAATGATAATTGTATTAAATTCGTTTGTGACGTTACGTTGGGATTTTTTTTCACCACGACCCCATGTAATTTATTGTGGTATGTTGTGGCACCACATCTCAGTTTTTTACGTAGATTCAGTTAAAAAAATAATTTCATGACATTTCTTGAAACTGGCGATGGGGTTGACTGCGGCACTTGAGCAAAAATCGCTAAAAATCCGACTTCTTTCCTTTCTCCACACAAACACCGGCGCTCTACACAGCTGAAAATCATGCCAGAGATACACTATGGGTCAAAGGTATTCACAGGCTATAGTAGCACCAGATCGTCTACCGTCGGCCATTTCCGGCCCGGTTTCACAAATAGTTACTCTATCAAGAGATTCTGTGGGACATGGGATTCCGTTCCGTTGGTCATGACATTCTGTGAGACATGGGATTGTGTCGGGCAAGACATCTCTTGGACCAAGAGGTTTTGTGGGACGAGAGATTTTGTGCGACATGGGATGCTGTTGGTCGTGAGATTCGTGAGAGAATCTGTATGGCAAGGGGTTCTCTGAGGAGACGATATCAATCTGTGGAACATGGGATTCTGTGAACTAAGAGTTTCTGTGGTCCAAGAGATTCTCGATGCCGAGAGATTTTTTGGTCCTGAAATTCTGTAGGTTAAGGTATTCTTTAGGCCAGGAGACAGCATCTCCACAGCATGGACCTCTGTGGGGCAACGGATTCGGTGGGCCGTGAGATTTTGAGGTCAAGAGATTCTGTGGAGCTATCATCCTGTGGGACATGAGATTGTGTGGTCCAAGAGATTCTTTAGTGCAAGGCATTCTTTGGACCAAGAGATTTAGTGGGACATGGGATTGTGTGGGCCATGGTTCCATTTATGGGCATTTTTCTCCAACTTAAACTCAACTCAAGGAGTTGTAATGATAGATCCCGCAACTCCTACTCAACTCAAACTCACGGGAGCTCGCGGTGACCAACTCAAACTCAACTCCATGAGTTAAGTTGCACAAAGAGTCAACTCCTTTCAAGTTAAACTCACTCAAATTTTGAATTTCAAGGATACTCCCGCGCTTTTTTTATTATAATTTGGCGCAGTTTTCAAAAAATTCGCGATAAATGAGCAATCAAAGCGCAACTCTAACTCAACTCATGAGCTTAGCTGCCATAATTTCTCAACTCAAGCTCATTTTTCTGAGTTGTAGAAAAGGCAGTACAATTCAAACTCATAGCTCAAAAACTCCTGAAACGAGTTGAGTTTTCAGCTCAAAACGCATGAATTGGCCCATAAGTGCATGGTTCTGTGGGTCTTGGGATTCTGTCAATTCTGTGGGCCAAGAGAATCTGTTGGCTTTATGTCCTGTGTGGCATAAGGTGCGGTTTGGTTTGGCATTCTGTTGGCAAAAGTATGTATATGTATATGATACAGCAGGTCGTGGTCAACGGTCAAAATTACAGTTTATTGGGAGCTTTGGATGTTACTCAGTGATTCATATTTGTAGTCGTTGCACAGTACCCCTGATCTGTGCTAGTTTGTCGCGGAAGTTTGTAATTGTGGGAAATTCAGAATCGAAAATCACATCGGGCTTGTGCGGATGGAATGAATTAAAATGTGGAGTCCATAAAAATTCGGAATCAATTAAAATGCCGAATCAATTAAAGTGTGGAACCAATTAAAATGACAAATGAATTAAAATGTGGAATCAATTAAAATGACAAATGAATTAAAATGAAATAAAATGTGGAATCAATTAAAATGTGAAATCAATTAAAATGCGGAATCAATCAAAGTGTGGAAACAGTTTAACATGAAAAATGAAATAAAATGTGGAATCAATTAAAATGACAAATGAAATAAAATGTGGAATCAATTAAAATGACAAATGAATTAAAATGAAATAAAACGTGGAATCAATTAAAATGCGGAATCAATTAAAGTGTGGAAACAATTAACATGACAAATGAATTAAAATGTGGAATCAATTAAAATGACAAATGAATTAAAATGAAATAAAATGTGTAATCAATTAAAATGACAAATGAATTAAAATGTGGAATCAATTAAAATGACAAATGAATTAAAATGAAATAAAATGTGTAATCAATTAAAATGACAAATGAATTAAAATGTGGAATCAATTAAAATGACAAATGAATTAAAATGTCGAATCAATTAAGATGGCAAATGAATTAAAACATCGAATTAAGTAAAATGACAAATGAATTAAAACACGGAATCAATTAAAATGACAAATGAATTAAAATGCGGAATCAATCAAAATGACAAATGAATTAAAATGTGTAATCAATTAAAATGCGGAATCAATTAACTTTTGGAGTCATTTACAATTTTGTGGAAATCAATTGAAATATTCAGTATTTATTTCAAATTTTGAGGATCAAATAAAATTTTGTGGAGTCAATTTAAATATTGTGGAATTAATTAAATCATTGTGAAACTAATTGAAATGTTGTAGAATGCACTAAAATATTGTGGATTTAATTCAAATACGGAATCAATTAAAAATATCTGAAAATTAACAAAAATGACGTTGGTTTAATAATGTGATACCCATTTAAAGTCCTGTTGAATTTAAAATCTCGTTGACCATAAATCCAGTTTGGTGAGTTGATAAACTCGCTGTGTTTCTTTACATATTCCGGCTGATCGGTTATATGCAGCCCTTGTAGTTCCTCGTGTAACTAACAGTCAGGTTTGTCAAGTAACCACATTCACCTGATCATTCAAGGTTTTGGAATTGTGCACTTCATTTCTAGCTGGTATTTATTTCTTTAGCTATGTTCTCAAACCTGCAGATTTCAGGTGTTAACGTAACGTTAGCGTCAGCCATTTCTGGTGCTGAAGCTCCGTTGAGAATGGCCACAATTGTATACGTTATGTCGACTAAAGTTTTCACTGCTCTTATTCTCAGTGATATGTCTCAGACAAATGTCGGTCGTGTAGCATCGTCGGCTCGTTTCAACGCTGTTGTTCCACTAAATTATTCGGTTGGAGAGTTAAGAGGAATTATTTCCTTGCAATTCTGTCTTACAGAGAATGGGAAGAGCATGAAGAATTCCCTTTACGGACATGGATTGATTAACGAGCTGATCAGATTTACCGCATTATTTATGTTTCATTCTCCAGGGATCTTAATGTCGTTCCTGTAAAATAACAGACTGGGTCTGCATTGTTGGTTGAAATGCTCAGGTGAATTTCTTCCTGTTTTCATTCACAGTCTCGTCACTCACACTATGTGAGGAACAACTTGTACTCGGCAAGTGTAAAGTTGGGATGGTAGCCAAAGCAAGTATTATAATATGATTCACTTGGGTATATAGTCACGGTCAAAGTAATCCCAGTGCAAGAAGTTCCAGCCTCCAAGAGTCATAAACAAGGTTGACAAGGCTGCGTGTGTGACTGCTAGAGTGGAACACTGAGGAATCTTAATAAATTGCCCGATTGACAAAATCGCTAGCCGCATTATAAGTGCGATACGACGACGCGGATTCAAATTGTTTCTCTCGCATCGCATTTGTATCAACGACTTATACGATGCGGTGGCTTGTATTGCATCTTCGCATCCCATGATGCAAAAGGGTATCGGTATCGCATCGCATGGTAAAAATTTTTATATGTGCTTGAAATAAGTGCGAAATTTCGAGTATGTCCTTAACTTTAAGTTTATGAAGAACTTGGGGGTTTTTGGGTAGAAAATGTAGACGGAATCATCTTTTGGGGAACGCAATTTCGTGAAATTTTACAGATGTGATCCTCGTACATACGAGTGATGTACAAGAAAGTGCATTCTGTCAGCATTTGATAGGGGTCCAAATATACTGATGCGAAATCCGCATTTTCATTATGCTGATGAGATACGGTCAACATTCGCATCCAAAATGGCAGACAATTTTGCGGCAAGCACCGTATCCGGCATCATGAAGATGCGGATACTGATACAAATGCGGATGCTTTCTCGTTCATTACACTCGTATGTGCGAGGATTTTCTGTCAATATTCACAAATTTCGTCTCCCAAAAGATAATTTGGTCTAAATTTTGTATCCAAAAACTCCCAAGATCTTCAAAACTTGAAGTTAAGGATTGGAAATACAAGTGATTGGCGGTTATTTCAAGCAAATAGCAATTTTTTTTGCCAAAGTGCTAGTTTTTGTTTGAAAACAGATTCCCGATACGATGAGAAACCGATACCCTTTTGCATAATGGGATGCGATACAAAGCCACCGCATCGTATAAGTCGTTGATGAAAATGCGATGCGAGATAAACAATTTGCATCCGCATTGTCGTTACGCACTTATGATGCGGTGCGTGCCTCCGTATCAGTATCTTGGATTCCTCAGCTCATGGTTTACGACGGTTGTCATTTATTTAAAGACATAGATCACCAGAGTTTTCATCATTATCGTCATCATATGATATGAACAGAACGTTTTACAACTTTTTATTGTCAATACATGAAAAAAATTAAGAAAAATTAAAGAATTGTAATTAGGCGCAGCACAGATGCATTTAAAATGAGCAACTTTGCCATGCTTCTATTTCAGTTAGAAATTTGTATGATCATCCGTTGTTATTTACAAGTAATTCTCACACAGAGACAGCACGCGGGATTCATCAGTATAATAATGCCAGTAAACTTTAACTTTCCATGCTCCCCTTCCTTTCGATTCACAGTGTACACGACAACTGTATTTTCTGTTTGCTTGCTCGAGTAAAAAAAAACGTCCTGAATCATGCGGACCTGCATGTTTAGCAGTATCATTTTACAGTTGTATGAACTCGCTTTTCATTTTCAAGTCGGTGGGTACAAAGAGAAAATAAGAACGCAGAGTAGTATGAATACACTGACTTATATTCCTGTAAAGCTTAACCTTAAATGGGTACTTCAAATGGTTCAACTTTGTGGTTTAAGGAGCTCTTTAATTTTGCTCTTTCCTGAGCTCTACTATACCTCCAAAGATCATGAACCGCTCGATAGCTCATTGGCATTAAAATTTCAAGACGGCACTTCACTGATCAGTCAGTGGCGTATTTTCATATGGCTAGAATGGGCTCCAGCCACCCCTTTCTAAATCAAATTTACACTAGATATAATAGAAGTTACGACGGTGGAGCGAATATGTCTGGGAAATTTCGCGTTCTACAAGCCCCAGTCCTTGAGCAGCAAAAATTGGCCCTAAATGTTCATTCCTTTAGCCACAAACACAATTTATGTTTCTTAAGCTTGCCAGATACCACTTGTTTGAAATAAGATCATGATACTTGCCACTGTTTCGACATTTCTATCAGCTTCGGCTGAGCGCGTGGCAACATGAAATGAACTTATAGAAAAATCAGATAAAAAGATCCCAGAAAAAAAGTTGAAGTCTCTCGCTTAGACTTTTCGAGTGGAAAGACACATATTTGACGGTTTTATTCGAGCTATATGCATTTGTTCAGTGGTGCAACCACGTTAAGTTTCTTGGGTAAGACAACGTTGTTAATAACACAACAAAAGCTGTGATTTTAGTTATCTCTGCTTATTTCAACGGTTGAACCTGAATTCTGTGTAAGAAATGTCTTTTATTCTTACACAGGCGAAACGCCGCTGCATTTTTTAGATGCTTTGCGAAGAAGGCATGGTAGATGAAAGTATGAACCTGTAAGTTTACATAGATCAAGCCGGCTTGTGCAGTTGAAGCATTTCACTTTGCGACGCAGGTTTTTTCCAAAAATCAGTGTCCTCTTGCAGTTAATTTCTACGCTTCCAATAAATACAGCTTCAGTTGAACGTATTTTATCCGTTCTACGGTTGCTCAAGACGTACCTTAGATCTACAATGTCAGAAGAAAGGCTTAACAGCTTAGCTCTACCTTAAATTTACAAAGCAATCACGATTGTGGTTAAAACTGTTATTGACTTATAGTTGCACGTCTACAACCAAGAAAACTCGAGCTTCTCGAC
Organism: Deuterosminthurus bicinctus; assembly: GCA_034698825.1. NCBI lineage: Eukaryota > Metazoa > Arthropoda > Collembola > Symphypleona > Bourletiellidae > Deuterosminthurus > Deuterosminthurus bicinctus. The sequence goes on along the minus strand of JAQIWI010001391.1, from coordinate 8,876 downwards.
TGGGAGCACTAAAATTTTATGCAATAAAAAATGGATTTATTCATTTTTTAAGCCGACCCTTTTTGGAGGCCAAAATACGCCTCTGCTGATCAGCTGTGAAAATTGGATCGAATCAAGTGCCAAATGCATTGAGGAAGAAGTAATTTAGATATTATTTAACAAACCAATGTACAGACTGACTGAGTGACGCACCATACTGTGTCTCCTACAAGGAAGCTTAGAGAGCTTGAGTTGCTCCGAGCATCCTGTCAGCACTTTAAAAATGGAACCCCCTGCTGCTAATATCACTCGAGAATGGATGTCAATTTGGACATTTAAGCCAATTGCAATTAAAGACCTTTGTAGACCGTTCTAATCGTTGCTGCTATTGGTTGAAGAATGATTGACAAAACGCTTGGCTCTAGGGCCGCCGGAAATACTGTTTGCAAGATCATGTCGATAATGATGGCGACGATTGGACGAGAGTTGCTAGCTAGTTGCGGCAGCAATTACGTGGCTCACAGTCGGATCGAGACTTGCACATTGAAAATGAAAAAGGGTGAAAAAAATGTGCATGTACAAATTGTATTTGCGTGCTCGTCGGGGTGAGTGAATGCGCAATTTTTGTTAAATTAAAGCTTCTTCGCGCATGCGACAGAGGGATTTTGATGTTCAGCAAGGCACTCGGACATCAAACAGAATTTTTCTTTTACCAAATTTTCTTGTAAATTAGCCTCGGAACAAGTGTCGCATTATTGTAACATAAAATATTTACAAAAAAGTCACGCAAAGCTCCAATTCATAGCCTTTTGAAGCTTTATGAAAGTTGCAAGTGAATCATAAGACAGTCGTCCAGTAATAAGAAGCCTTACTCATTCAACTGCAAACCATTATCTCGTCCTTCCAACCCATAATCCATGTAAAGGCAGGCCGCGTAAACAAAAGACGTAATATTCAGGTGATTTATATGTGTCCCGGTAGCTTCCAGCCAAACTCCAGGCCAAAGCCATTTCGTAGCATCACCCATTCTCACGCTTGCTGAATTTTGAGCTCATTTTATCCAACCGATTTCCTTAAATTTCGTCCTCCCTGACATTACACTCCAATCCAACACAGTCGTATCGCTCAATCAATATTATTCATACCTTTAATTTTCGGAAACTGTTTCATATGCTAACCCGAAGGAAACTATGACTATTAACATTATGAACAGGTTGTGTACAGGGTGGGGCTTAAGTCCTGTCCCATCACTTTGGCTTGCACTGGAACCTAAGTTTTTCAGGGAATTCAAGTGGAATTTTTACTGGAATGGCGTTAGGTCATGAAGACCAGGCAGACTTTCAAAACATGGTAGACCGCGTGCTCTGAGGCCCTCGCGGCAGACAATGCAATGCAATAAACTTTCAGAGATATTCCTTTTCAAGCTTTGGCTGCTGAGTATGGCACCCACTTGCTGCAAAGCGGTCTCATTAAAGCGAAGTTAGAGGGAATTTAATTCCAAGCTTATCATCCTATTTAAACAAATTTACATGAGTTATGGGCTCAGTGCCCAGTATTTATGAACGAACTGAACATTTCTATCCAGCTCAGCATTGTCAGCATGCACACATTATTATCATCATCATGTTGCTGTCATAGTTCGTTGTACAGCTTGGGCATGTGTGAACTCACTACAGTACCTTAGCAAAAGTAAGGACAGCGTACGAAAAAAATTCTGTTGGTGCTTATATCTCGCAAATGCTTTAAGCTAGAGCCCCCAAACTAACAGCACTTCTAGAGCATTCATTCTAGTTGTGATTGAGCAATTTTGAGGTGAGTCGCCGCACTCATTCGCATTCAGTGGGGATGTGACTGCGTGATGTCAAATACACTGCAGCAAAAGTAAGGACAGCCTTTTGCTTTTTTAGTTTTTTGTGTTCAAAATTGGGAAAATGTTCTGCCAAATCTGCACTAGAATGACTCAACAAGGCCTAATGAATAGATCTGGTAGCTCAGTGCGGGAATTTATGTAACAAAACCAGATGTTATAAATTTTTTTAGTTGGCATTTTTAACATGCAAATCATAGGGACTCTCCTTATAACCCCATGTAACGTGATGACCTGCTGCAATTTTTTCAATGTGAAGGTCACGTTAGATATGCTAAAACATGGCGAGTGAAGTGACGTAATTGTCGATATCGTCAAGTCGGGATTCTCGAAGCTATGGTCAGTGCAATTTAGTCGATGGCACGCTACGTGTGTATACTCTGTGCTTAACATATGCTCTATTTAGCTGTGGTTCGTTCTCATTGCCGGCAGTGTGTGTCTCAAGCTATAAAAAAAATGATTCACTAGATATATTTGTACAAGCATCTCGGATATTATTGTGCTACATTTGCAAACACTCACCATACAAGATCAAAATAGAACTTAAGTTAAGAAAAAATAAAACTACCGACAAATGATAAACAAAGTTTAGGGATCAACATCCATGGACTCATTGAGATCAAACTCATAGTCTGTTCCATCATCATCACTGAATGCGAAATCCGGATTTTCATCAGGAGTATCCAAATCATTTTGTTCTGCTTCGGGGAACACAGGAGGAGGAGGCCTTTGTACAACCCGGCGCCCACGCCGTGTGGGTCTGCCAGCGTTGGAAGTATCATTGATTGAGGCTTCATGGCCTGACGATGCATCGTCAGACCCTGGAACATCAAGCAATGCTAAAGCTTCAGCAGGTAAAAGCGTTCGCACGCGAAATTTGTCAAGCATAGGCTCAGCCTTTGTTGAAATTACAGGATCCGATAAATCCAAACAACGATTCATCAGATCCTGCATCTGGTGAAGTCGTCCAGTTTTTCTGGTTGCATTCAGCCTAACATCCTTACGAATTCTATGCATGAGCTCTCCTCCTGATTCGCTTGCAGCTCCAAGTGGAATGTCAAATTTCCTTTGAATCTGAGCGGAATGAACCAATATCTTATGCACCGAGGGTGACATAGTAAACCATCCATATAACTCCATGTAGGCTCGATAGGTTTCGAGAGCGTATCGCTCGAACCGTTGGGGGTGCAAACGGTACTGTGTGCTGTTGACGCACATAATAATGGTCCTGCAATAAAATTGTAGAATAAATTTTCAGTACGGCGATACTAAAAACAATAAAAAAAAGTACTTGAATCTTTTGACGATATCTACATTCAAGCCGAGCTCCCGGGCTAAAAGTTCAGGATCCTGGAATGCTCTCCTACTTGTGTTGCCGTCCATTGTAGTACCGGCTCCTCCTTGACCAGGACCTTGAACTCTTATTCCCCACAAATGTTTACATCTCGCCTTGATTCTTTCGGTGTCTTCCTTTATTTTCGTACGTCTAGCTTCTCCTTCAAGGCCCTGCTGATGAGCTTGAAGCCGAAAAGCCACGTTCAGTAACAACATGAAAAACTTAATAATTCCATGCATAGACTGGACGCCATAGTCCTCAGCTCCTTCTATTGCTAAGAAAGTATCTGTTTCAAGGTTGTTGACATTTTCCAATTCATGGCGACCAGCACCACACACAGGGCATTGCTGGCTATTAGTGTGTGTGAGAATATTAAATATTTTTCCATCAATATTTGTAAGATGCGCACGAATACGTATTCGAAGCGTCAAGCCAAAAGTAGTTCTGATTACAAATTCCCGCAAAGCCATAATTTCAGTTTGAACATCGCGGGTGAATCTGTAATATACAAGTTTGCATTAAAATCATTTATTTCATTTTTGTAACAGCAATCCAATAAAAAGTTTCCTTTTTTGATTTTAACTTGTTGTCTGATTTTATTTTTTCGCATACCTTGTAACAAATTGTGAAGTTTCGTCTGCATATTCAAGGTGAAATGTTCTTATGAACAACGATGAATTCGGAAACTCGTTCTGCCAAATCACATCGCCATTATCCGTTTTCAGGACGAGCGGATTCATCACAGCCGCAAAGAGAGAGTTGTCCGAGAGGTTTTCATTTTCAGGGTCAGCAAATTTCATTTTATACTGCTTTTGACCAGTCGCACTGTCCCAGCCGTAACAAAAAGTAAGCTCACATCTAATAAAAAACTCATTTAGAAAACAACTGAACGATGAAACAAAGAATTTTTGTAAATGATACCGGACGGTTCGCTTTTTCTTTGCAATCTCTTTAAGTTTAAGGTCACTTGCTTGCACAAGACGATCAAGTGTGTGTTTCAGAAGATCGTTCAAGGGTACTTTTGCTTTTGCCTCGGTAATTGCAACGTTTTGTGGACGGCAGGTACGTTTATGCTCACTAATTACAGTGTAGCAAGGTACAAAATTCTCTCCATTTTCGCTTCTCGTTGTGGCCGATTTGTTCATCATCTTTGCAAATTGCATATATTGATGCTTGGAGAATTTCAGGTGCAGGAGCATACATAATGCATCGTCCTTTGAAATCCTTTTTGCTTCAGGTGCTGCAAGTTTTCTTGCCATTTCTTCTGCATCGCCCTCCGAAGTACAAGCTTGTTCCACTAAGCAAGCTGCATGATACCCGACCATATCTTCAACGTATCTCTTTATCCCTTCTAGTACAATATCCAAATCGTCGAGACCCAGCAGTTTCCTTTTTACCCTCCGAACGCGATCATCCCACGTATTTTGAGCAATGTCAGCCGCAGGCAGCCTGGGCCTACCGGCTCCATCTCTTGCACCACCCCGCGGCATGATGAAGAACAAATTTGAGCTTGAAATGAATGATATTTTTGTGAATTTGGCTGTACGTCAAACCTTTATGCATCACAATTCATTTGGCCTGCCGACTTTAAGCATAATTCATGAGCATGATTTTGATTTTTGAAATTTTTCTGATAATGATACTTTTAATATTTTTGTTAGTTGGTAAATCTATACTTCAAATGCGTAACTCTGGCAATAAAGGGCGAGACAGGATTTTTGTCAAATTTATTTCGTAAGCTCTTAAAAGAAATCGACCCCAGCCTCCTCCAGTGATCCCCAAGATTGTAAACCATGTTGCGAAAACTGTGAGATTATTAGTGTAAGGGATTGCAAATAATGTGGCGGACATGACGACAAATAAAACTGTGGCGATGATGTGGCGATTAGCACGCCCGTATGGCCAACCGACTAGACGGAAACTCTTGAGTTTTCCGGTGGAAATTTTCAGGCATAAAAATGTATGAGCAAGACTTCAGTATCACTTGAAGCCATTTAGTTTCAAAAAGCCTTGGAGAAAAGACACAGCTTTATGAATCACCGAGCGTTGCGGTCACTAAAGGATAAACTTGACAACATTACATATTTTGAGCTTTGATTTATTTTCACAGGTGAATCGAGTCAGTATTGACATATTATCAAATTCGAATAAATCCCACACAATTAAATTGGTCCCGTATTTGAGGATCAAATGGTGTCAGTGTTACATTCATCTTGAGCAAGTACAAATCATATAAGTCAATTATAAAACACGACACGACGTATGCCACTTGGGTTGGTAATTTATGGTGACAATCAACTCAACTGACCAGCGTCCATTTGGCATGTAAATTGATCACAGCACGTATTCGCCCACGATTCCTTGGGATCGCAAAAGGCCCGTACGTACGGTGCCACAGTCTATTGAAAAAAATTCGAAAGACTCCCAATTCAAATCAGTGTGCTGTCCATTAATCCAGAAAACCCATCATTGGCATCCTTGGGTTGATCAATGTGCATCCGTACTGACTTACGATCCGGTTTCGTGGTCGGACCGTCTTCTGCATCTGCAGCCTCTTCCAGGACAGTCCTAGTCCGTTCTTCTTCCAAGTATTCATCTTCATCGAGAAACAGCTCCTGTTTCTCTTCATTGTCCACGTTCCTTTGCTGCCGTTGGATCCTCGTCCTCTCCAACGTGCGGGTAGCCGGACTGACGGCAGATTGAAATGCCGAGCACTAGCAGTGTCATCGTGACTCCAACTCGAGACTCTTTCAAGCCAAACTTAAACATTTTGATCAACTGACAAAAGACTTTAATGGTGCACGTGAGACTCCTCGCAGCTGGATGAACTGTTGAATGAACTTGCAGTAGCTTTTTGAGCCATTTAAACCAAATTTGTTATGGTTGAAACTGTCCACCCTGTGCACAAGAAAGATTAATAGAGTGAGCTTGTCACATTTTTTGTGGAAATGTTCGTGGGCGGTTGGTGAACGACGTTGAGAGGATGAGAGGGGACGTTTGGGAAATTTCCTTAACGACTACAACTGGAACTGCGAACAGAGTTAGGCCTCGTGTTGTACAACTGTTGAACTCTCGGTTAAGGACGTTTAGAGTGCACCTGTGGGAAAACCCCTTGGCCGCAATGACCTCTAATTTTAACAAAAGTTAATCTGATTGAGCTGAAAACAGATATTTTGAAAAGCACACTCAACTTACAAGCCAACGGAGTAATAATTTTCTCGGCCGAAAATGAACTTTTATAGCCCGTCAGACACGCTGATGTACGAAAATCCGCGATTTTGTTTTGCGCAAGTATAAAAATCCGCCATTTCGTTTTGAGCATGTATAAAAATCCGCCATTTCGTTTTGAGCATGTATAAAAATCCGCCATTTCGTTTTGCGCATGTACCAAACTAAATTCTAATAAACGGCTGATACGTATCTAAGCGTATCCGTATTGGTATCAGTATTAGTATCCAAATGAGTACGGATACGAGGCGTCGTATCGTATCAGTATCACTTTGATCCCTTATTTGAAACCTTCAAGCTTGTGTCACAATGGCCATACTATTGCGTGCTTTTCAATCCACCGTCGCCCTCACTCTGCCTACCCGCATGCAAAAGGGAACGACGGTCGAACTGCAGCAAGCGATGACTTGGACCTTGACCATGAAGAGGTCAATAGCTAATGCAGTTCTAATTAAAACTGAAGCAAAGGGCAAAGGATGCATTATTGGGTACTCATGCTGGGGTCAAAACTGTAGGCGAATGGCTAGAAGACAGTTTTATTTTTTATTCAAAGTTGATGTTAAAAATAACAAATAAGTTGAAGGCAATGAACTAAGACGATTAGAAAGTTCCTGCATGCTTCCAGTTGTGTCAAGACAGAGGACCTGGGAGGATCTGAGGTTCCAAGTAGTGCATTGTACTCCCACGAGCAATTCTACTACTTTCTTCATCCCGCTGAAAATATTCATTTATTATACATAACCAAATGCACTTTTTACCGGACCGCTCATATTCTACGGGTTATTCAAAGCAAATGTGCTATCTTTCAGCGATGCTGACTCCAATTGTCATTTTAGTTTTACGAGTTTACGCCAGCATCAGCTACTTCCTTGCCGGTCAAGTCAAGACAGACGGTGAAGTGAAGGCGGATTGTCAAGCCAAGGCACTTAGTAATTCAGTAGTAAGAACACAACTCCAAGCACCTTGCAAAATTGGTTTTTTTCCAGTATTTCCTAACTTTATCTTTCCCTGTTGCAGAGCTTAAGGAAACCATTCTAACATTTTTCCAATTCGGAGCTACTCAAGCTCTCACGTGTGAACAAATTGTGGAACTATGAAGCTCGAAGTGTGCTGAAAAAACGGAAGAACTTAATCGCAAGTCTAAGTTTTAATTATAAATTGATTATGTCAGGAACATCTTCGCGTCTTTGCGGCAGATCTTCTACGAATGAATGTCGTCCTTTTCTCAGGGATTTGGATAGAGCTGTACTACCATAGCATTGCTTGTGAATTTGCAGCCCAAAATTCGTCGTACAATGCAATGCCATCCTTGATCGGCTGCCAGTAATAAGTGTCCCGTTTACTCTAACCGGAGATTGGTCAACATGACGGGACTTTGCAGGATCAAGACTGGCCAGAAAATTGCAACACTTCTATGGGGTCCTTGAACAAGTTTCAGTCACCGAATTCGCGTACAAAGAAACCTTCTTAGTTGAATACATATTAGATTGCAGTTTTCCAAGCCCCAAGGTACTGAAATTGGGAAAGAACTACTATGAATCCGACGCAGCCTTTCAGTCTCGTGTAAAGACAATGGTGGCCAGTGCACCAAATTTGCAAGAGGTTCACATGCAAGGGCCCATAAGTTTAATCCTGAACTAACTGGAGGGAACGTCCGCGGTGCTTGTGGTTCCATGTGACGTCTCTGCTCCCTTCGATGAGATCCCAGAAAATGTCATCAATAGAATGCGACTCGAAAGAATACGATTAAATTGTACGGGCCCAAATTTCAACGTTGAGAGATTCAATAGAGTTACTCTATTGCTTCTGCAAGCATCTTGCACTGCAAAAATTTAATCCATGAACTGCTCGCGGTACCTACAGGGGTGTCCAGAAGTCTTCATACATCGGTTTTTTTAGGATTTAAAAAAAACTGGAAATTTTAGAAATCTGGAGCTTACACCATCGAAAGGCTACCCACTAACTCACATAATTTAAAAATTTCAGATTTCTAGTGCCTACCGTTACGGAGTAATAAAGTGATACAGCCACTGTTAAAAAAGGCCTTTGGGACGTTTTCAACAACTGTAACTTTGGAAGGCCATAACTCGAAGACTCGAGACAGTTTTCTCCCGCTGATTTTTTTCATAAGAAGGAATATCATTAGCTACAAAAACCAGCAAAGACTGCCCCTCTATCTGAATTTCTTGCAGAGTTGGAATTTCAGAACTAAAACAGGGCGTGGTCCGAAGGTTTTTCGTTATATCTCTTGTATGCGCAGTTGAAGCGACCTGATATTTGGACCGTAGATACTCCGTCTAGTCACTGACGTAAGCTATGGCCGGGGTCAAGACAGGTTTGAAAATAGACAAGATACCGTAAAATCGGTATTAGAGGCCGGACCTCCAACAGAGGCCGGACCTTCAATAGACGCCGGGGGTTTTCTTAGTTTGAATAAATAAAGGCCGGGCCTCTAATTGTGGCCGG
>JAQIWI010001390.1:0-16825 GCA_034698825.1 Deuterosminthurus bicinctus | reverse complement strand
GCGACAAACTTTTCGATAAATTTCCGCCTCTTCTTCTTTCACTGCAATTGTGACTAAGTGCATGTTAGTCGAGTCCAGAGACACTATGCTGTGGGTGTACAGTAGCATGGAAAGGGGGCTCAAGAGATACTTCATTTGCGCGTACAAAGCTTGATATTGATATGCTTTGTCTAAAGTTCACTTTTTAGCGGCATGTGGCTATGCTATGTTGTTGAAGGCGGAATCTTGAATGTCTATTGCATGACATAGTTTTTACACAGCATACCGTATGGATGAAATGATCGTCAGGTTTGAGGTAAATGTGAAGTTCATGATTTCATCTTTAAATCTCAACGTTTTAGTCAGTAGGAGTGGAAATTTAGACAAACGGGTGATTCACACCACCTTCTTCGTGTAGGTGGATTCAGAAATCATGGTTAAAGTGATACACAGCACCACAAGGGAATAAGTATAATTTAATGCCCAAGCACACCCGTCACATTTATGGAGCAATTACAATTTAAGAAATAAAGCCTCTCCTGAGATTCCATTCAGATGGCTGATAAGCACGAACATACCATTGTGGGCCTTTGAACCTAAAAGTGAAGCAGAGGCGGTTAACATTCAATCTATAGCGAAAGCTATTTTAGACCATCGAGAGAATAATTGTGGTTGTTTAGTTTCCCTACTTTAACAAACGGCATGTGGCTTTCCAGGCAAACTCATGACAGTCCGATCTGACACGGCAAACAATGAGTTTGACGCAGTGTCGGCTTCTCCCACAATTAGAAGTCTGACAACGTCATAAGCTTATCAGAAGCAGCCTTGCAGTAAACATGGCTCGGCTATTTCTGCCCTGTTTGCTTTCATCAAGGGAGATTATTATGACGAAGGTGGTAGTGATCCAGGAAGCCCTGGCGCAAACACGACCACTCATTTTATCAAACTTTCTTGGTCGCTTGGACATTGATAAGCCACTCTCTTCCTACTTTTGTCACCGAAATTCGCGAAAATCCCAACTTAATAATACCAGGAGGTTTCCTGATTGAAAACTAGATTTGGTTTCAACACCTCGCGTAATGCAGAAATATTTTTCGTTGGATGCTATTCGTAGGAGGTGAAGAAGTACGAAATGTTGTCTTCTTAACGCCTACAAAATTTTCTGAGGGAAAGTCAATAATATTTTCAATACGTTTCATCTGTCAAAGTTTACTCGGAAAAACATGAGAAAATGAGACTGAATGTGAGCAATTACTGAATTGAGCACATGTGTACCGAGTGACTTGTCAAAAAGAAGCTCGCTTATGACGTTTGATGCAGTCAAGTATCATCCTTGGAGCGAGTGATTTTACTTGAAAAAGGGGCGTTCGTCCTCATCTCGTCCAAATCCACTTGTGATGCCTCCGAGAAAAAGTTCAATATAAGCAAAAGGTACAAACTTGTATGGCAGCAACGTGTGCGGGAAATAACTCTTGACTTCATATAAATACAAATACAAGGGAGAAACCTTGCAGCACTACGAGATTATGCTGAAAATTTTAGTTAGAAAAGGATAGGACTAGAGTAAATAAGCAAGCCCGTAGACTGGCAGATCTATAAACAGCCAGTTTATAGCTCGCTTTGATTCCCATCGAATCTTCTTCGTCGCCTTCTGTCCGTAACTGGGTATTAACTTCACATGCTCACGATTACGTATGCAATAAAGTGGCCAACATTTCTTAACTTGTACCCGGCGTATCCCGATCACGGCCATACTTGTTACCTTGTATTCCCGAACCAGCCTTCTGCTATTGATTTAAAGGAAATAAATAATTGAAAGTCATAAAGTGAATTTGCGGTATACCCGTGGGAATTAGTTTCCTCTCCTCTTCTGCAGTCATGATCCAAGGACCAACCAGGACTCAGCGGTGCTAATTTTCAGCTGCAATATTTCACTTGCACATGCTAAATTGTTTATTTACTCAGCATATGCTGACTTGGTGAAAACGGAGAAAATCCTCTGGGAATAGTGGCAAGATGGAAAACTCTTATTACTTTTTTCTCCATAAATTAACAGTGGTGACGTCAGTAGAAACAGTACCACTTGCTTTATTTCATTCTCGCTACTCCATGCTCCATGACCCTAGCAACAAAAGTTGATACAGCAGCATTTGTCGGGCCTTTACAGACAAACACTTGGTTATTTCTTAAAAGTTATGGGTACGAATAAATGAAGCATGGCGGCAGTGTTTTAGAGTTGTGGGAAGACGACAAGATCACATGCGATATTTTAGCTAACTTTTCCACGAAATCTGCAGATATTTCTCAACGAGAGAATGGAATATAAAACCATGATAAATTAGATGCATTCAATATAAAAGATGGCTGTGAATACGTATAGAGCTGCCAGCTTAAATACGTTACGAGCCTGAAAGAGAGCTTTGCTATTTAGCGTGGAAGTGTGCGAGTAGCCTATGCGAAGAAAATTATGGGAAACCGGGCCATTGTCTCTTCTCAAACTCTCACTCGCTTCATCCTTAAAATATCCGCCCGATGGGGAGCAGGACAGTCGCGTTAGCCGACTATCCTGTTCACCATCGGGGGATATTTTTTTATACGACCAGATTCTTATAAATCCGGCACAAAACTACCGGATAAGTAGTCAAGTATATAGAAAAGTTAGACACACACACATCACCATCATCATGCTTATGGTCTGCCAGTATCTATCATCGGTCAACTGTCGTCGGTAAACTCTGTCTTCGCTCAACTGTGGTCGGTAATCTCTCGTCGGTCAACTGTGGTCGGTAATCTCTCATCGGTCAACTGTGGTCGGTAATCTCTCATCGGTCAACTTTCGTCGGTCCCCCTTCACGCTCTCACCCCAATCTCCACCTCCACCTCCAGAGAAACAGATATTCCGCGTCCACCCCGCCTTCCTCCCGGAAGACATCTTCAGCTCACACAGTTCGAATCCACTAGAACCAATACTCATGACTCTGATAATTCCACTACGCCTGCATTCTTTTACATAAGCTCCGCTGAGATAATTAGCAAACGTTCGCCTGGCTCTCTGGTTTATCGAAACGGATTAAATACGCTTGAAAGGCCACGTCATTTCGTAGATAGCAGCACACTAATAATAAAAATAATAACCAGACATTATTCATAGCTGCAAGCGGTTTCTCCTCAATAAGAATCAACCCACTAAAATAAAAATAAATCGCCCCGAAGGAGAGCAGGGAAATATTGGGTTATAGAAGGGTAAGTTTGGGAGGAATGGGGTAAGTTTGGGCGGGGTGGGGTAAGTTTTTGAGGGTTGGGGTACGTTTGGGGGGGTTGGGGTACGTTTGGGAGGGGTGAGGTACGTTTGTGAGGGTGGGGGAAAGTACCCTTCCTGAAAGTAGCCTCCCCCGGAAAGTACCCTCCCCGTGTGCACACTTTGCCCCATGTGCCGCCTTTGCCCGTGTGCTCCTTTGCCCCCAAAATTTTCCCAAACTTTGGACCCTTGTATCTCCCAAACCACGCCAGCCAGAAAGTCTGGCAATAGCAAAACGATTGCCCCATACTCTTGGCTTTCAAACAAGATCATCATCGTTTCACGGGACAGCTCCTGTGAAGCCCCACCCGTGGCAAGACGACACCTCCATTTTTCGTCGCCGGTGATTTAATGATTTAATGACTATACTTAAGCTCGAAATCATTACGTTTCCCACGTATTATTCATAGCTCGCAGCGATTTCCCTTCGCTATACGAAGAACCCCACTACAACCTACACAACAACAACAAAAACCAATTTCCTCCTCTTCTACACACCCGCCAGAAACTCCCAAAATGCAGCCAATCCGGACACATTTATCTCCTAAACTATATAGCACCTGGAGATTTTGGACTGGAGACGAGGACACTTCTCCCAATCATTGCCTATCGATTGATGTTGCCCAAATCACGGAAAACCACTGCTAAAATGATTTTATGCTGTTGTGACTAAACACCTCCAAACGAGAAACACCGGAAGCGAGCGATCACTATAGTCGTCGTTTATATAATAAACGCGACTAAACACATTCATACTTTATGACTCATCAATTCGGTTTTCCTGATAACTTCACGAAGCAAAAGGGAAATTAGCCTGCTGATATGTGAGCAGCTGTCGATTCTCGTCCTTTCACTATGTGTGTGCTGACATTAATTGTAGTTTAATTCTGCAAAAACAAAATACTCTTGATTTCTTGGTAATGAAGAGAATTTCAATGAACCAGGCTTCATTTCTCTTGAAACTTCCATCAAAAATTCTGTGACAGAACCTTTCTCTCTCGACTTGATTTTTTTATGGTTCAGTAGTAAAGTCGTTGGCACATTGCCGCCTTCTAGTTATTAGCAGTTAGTGACTAATACCTTTCTTTTCCTTTGCTACTCAAGGCTCAGGGTTGTTGTGACAGATTCGGTATTACAGGGAATGAAGTAACACCACACTCAACCTGAAAAAGGTACATGGCGGTCTCCTCTCTCTGGCGCGTGTCTTGGCTTCAGCTTGAGTTCCACAAGGTAATGCATATGATTCTATGTGTGCATTTAGATACGCATTATGGGGTTGTAATTGGTACGCCCACTGGTTGTTTATAGTGATAATTATTAAGGATGACATATCAACCCTACCGCTTCCTATTACCCTCGATCTCGTTCAAGGTTCTTCAATAATGCGGCTACCCTTCTGGTGTACATGTGTGTGATTTCATTGCATTGATCTTGAGTTTAGACTAAGTACAGCCGTTTGGAATTAGCCTTATCGTGGTGATTTATACTACAGCTTAATTTATTGCTCAAATTATCAAAGCATGCAAACTGGGCTATGGTCGCCGGCGGGGTCTACTCATGATGGGGATGAAGCTACTGAAGATTTTGATAAAGTACCTTGCAAATAATGCGTATAGGGTAATGTAGATTGAGTGGATGAACGTAGGATCATACGCTTACTTTATGACTGCAATGAGGAGTAAGTAGAGAAATGAGAGCTTGAGGTATTCTTATTTTTAAACTGTGTGGACATGGGAAATAAAAAGATAGACGGTGAAAACTCTGTGAGCTCACCGGGGATCACGGTTTAGATAAAAGACTTCAAGGAAGTGAAAAAAGCGCCGCTTGTATGCGTAGTACAGTCATGATGATGCTCCTCCGTGCCATTAGTGATGAGGTTAAGCGATCTATGCGTACATTCATAAGGACACGCACACGCAAAGAAATCAGAGCATTTTCTGATTATGGGTCAACCCGGAAAGTACACAGAAGACGTGATGACGACAGCAAAATCAGTTCCAAAAGCTCGTGTCGTGTGTGATCTCAATAAGCACACAGCTAGTTTCCTCCTTGTCACCTTATCAACTCCATGCTAGCACTCCGCTCGTGTATCTGTCATTGGGGAAAGAGGGGGAGATGAGAGTGTAAAAAAAAATTAAAAGTGAGGACACGATGAATGCTGGTTGCGTGTCTTGAGTGTGTCAACGCTTGGTTACATTTTCATTTGAGTCAAGTACATGATGGAGAAACGAGGAAATTATGGGAAATGTAATATATGGTGGTGAAGGGAGGTTCCATTAAATGATAGGCCATGATTTCTATCAATACAAACTGATAACCGTGCCAATGAGTTCTGAGAACACAAAAGTAGCTTCTGGGTTTCCCTCAACTCGGTACCGTGAAAACCCGGGTATTTGCATGTGTCATCATCATCACTGTCTCTGGGTTGGCGTTACCACCACTAGTACACTGAATGACTGAGAAAGACGAGGGTTTTCTGCACACATGAATCCTAACTATCCTCCAACTGCTCCCGTCTGTTATAAATTCTCTGCTCCTGTCGTGTTCCACCAGCATTTGCAAACTGAGAGTTGAGTGAGATAGTCGGGTTAACTTGTGTAGCAGTCGAAGGTTTCTGAAGCAAAAGTGTGGTGCCAAACGGGATCGATTGCACTTACAGCATATCAGAAAAAAAATTTAAGAACAGTTTTTCAACAGTTGTCATTGGAATCTTAACTAATCAACCCTACAGTGCTCGAATTTGTGGGCAGTGCGAAACTGCATTTATTTGGATTGAAGAGTTCGGACGGCAACGTCCAGGAAATTGTGAGTAACATGTCCAATTACAGTTGTTCTATACATCAAATACCCCTAGTTTAGTTATCCCTTTAGTAGTTGGGTCAGGTCCAGTTTAAATTTGAGGGTAATTTATCAATTTGCAGGATTCAAGACGATAGAAAAAAGTAAATCAATGACGCTTCCAAGAATGTCTCTGCGACAAAAACCGCAACCTTCTCCGAGACCACCTCGGGATCAGCATAGTCAACTGGAGTCAAGTTTGGAGAAGTTGTGCAATCAGGAGCATTTCAGATTCCTAAAAAAAATATGTGAGGGCAGATTTTCCAAGATCACACTCGTCCGGAAGGATACTGACAAGATGGTCCTGAAAGCCATTAGTTCCGAGTGTGCCACCTACGAAGATTTTAAGCGTGAAATGGATTACAACTACTTCCTCAGCCCACATCCCAACATCATCACATCGTACAATGTTCCGTTCATATTGGACAACTATTTTGTCTTCGTGCAGGAGTATGCCCCGTATGGACCATTGTCCAAGTTTGTAACAAGTGGGAAGAGAGCAGGGTTCGGATTGCCAGAAAACCAAGTGAAGATCATTGCTCAGCAGTTGTCCTCTGCTTTAGACTTCATGCATAGTCTGAGTCTCGTTCACGGAGATGTGACTCTTGATAACATTCTCGTAGTTGCCCCAAGTCTGAGCAGCATCAAGCTGGGTGACTTCGGCTCGACTAGATCCGTAGGCTCACTGGTCAAGAAGACCGAGCTCATTCAATCCTCTTGCATCCAACCACCAGAAATTTGCCAAATTTTACCTCAAGAGAAATACTACATGTACACCTCGTTAGATGTGTGGCAAGTCGGAATATTACTCGTACAGTGTCTAACAGGTTGTGATCCATGGCAAGAGGCTGATATCACGGACCCATATTTCTGCGAATTTGTGGACTGGCACAAGAAAAAAACTATCCGAATTCCAGACCTTTTCAAAGGTTTCTCTCCAAGATTGTTGCGACTGATGAAAAGATTGTTAGAACCCAAGTCCACCAAGAGATGTGAGATCAAAGAGGTCGGCAAATACGTGGAGGATAAGTGGATTAGTCGAGAGGCTGGTCTGGGCTCTAGTAGGACGTCATTACAGAAGAGTGAATCAAGTGTATCAAGAATGTCAAGGAAGAGCAGCAGTAGGAGTATTCGACAGCGATCAGGACCCCTTAAGTCTAGCAGTAGTGTTCGCATAGCTAAGTTCAATACTGATAATTGTGTACTGGTCACCAATTAAAAATCAATCTTTATTCAGTCGATTGATTTCAACTGGAAAAGTCAGAGGTATTAACTGTAAGTATAAAGGGACCAGTTTGTAAGAGAGCGAGAGATTGAATTATGTTTGTAAAAATATTATAAATGTGTGTCAAATTCCAATGGCTGGGCTGTACAAATATTTTTCACTCTAACATAGGAAATAAAACGGATTGAAATCACAAGTCTAGCTGTCTTACTTTCTGTACTCAACCTTTCATACTACGCCATCATGTTCGTTGAACTCCCACATCCTCTCGAACAACCCCAGAGCATAAAACGACCAAAGCCTGCAACTTCTCATAACATCTGCCGTACACCTGGCACTTGGCACATGCATCAAGCAGTAGTTAGCAGAGGCCTCTCTTATTTCTCCAGTGGTTTCCGAGTCCGACTCCTGAGCTGGAATATCAGCACGCAGTAGCGTTACCATGACTTTCTCTTTGTTGTGGCAACCAGAACCGCAGCCGAAGCAAACACATATTGCATTCCGTCAAAAAGAAAGTAATTTAGAGCCTTAACTGTGGCTTTGCTCGCTCCTCCGCAGCAACAAGCACACACGCTTATTTCTCACATTCAATCAATGTAAATTTGAAATCCCAATATTTATCCTAATTGGAAGTTAATCTACGCCCATTTTAAACTGTGTTCTACAAGGTCCACAAAATTTTGCTTTTTTGATTCGAGCCTTACGTAACATTTATTTCCATTTGGAACGTGACATTGTCATGTCGCCTATTATGGCAAGAGAGGCTGGGTACTTTGATGGAAGAAACTAAGGTCCAGAGTGGTTAGATAAGTCTGTGAAAGACAATGAAGCTCAAGTTATCCCTGGACACAACGCCGAAACATAGCGACTTTGCCACATGTGTAGCTTGGAACACAAGTGATGAGATCTTTTCTTGCGGGTAAATACTACTGACCTTTTTAAATCACTCCCAAAATACACGCTTCTTCTTAGTTTATTTACTTATGACAGTGACAACAGGCGATTTTGCTCTGTGTAGAAACTCAGAAAAAAAGTAGAGTCTGACTGGCTCACAGCAGTTGGTGTAATACGCACATGTTTGTGTCCTTGACTACTATGTCTCATTATCTTTATTACAGAGATGATCATCAGCTCCTTCTTTGGAATTTAGTTTCGAACGAGACTTCCAAAGTTGTTGAGTTACCGAGTGAGCTGTATCCTACTTCTATGCAATGGCCCCCTAAAAGTAGCGGAGTGTCCACAACTGGGGCAAGGAAAAGCAGCGAGCTCCTACTCATAACTGCATCGGACGGTCATTTTCACTTACTCGGACGTGGGGGCAGGATAGAAAAGAGTGTCCAGGGTCATAAAGGTAAAGGATAATCTTACCACACACACAGACTCAGAATTCCTTCCTTCATCCTTGTCCCACCGTTGTAATGCACACCATCATATAGGTAATTTTTGCTCTTTTGAGTCTTAAATTGATTATCTTATAAAATTTCCAGGAGCAATTTTAAGTGGGTCTTGGAATACAGATGGGTCAGAGATCCTGACATCGGGGGAGGATGGTGTGGTGCGGATCTGGTCACGGGCTGGAATGCTGCGGTCAACTCTGGCAACTTGTCCTACACCAGTATACGCCTCTGCTTGGGGCCCTGATGGTCAGTCGGTCATTCACACCAATGGCCAGAATATTGTGATCAAACCGATAGCTCCTTCTACAAAGGCAACGCAATGGAAAGCTCATGATGGAATCATCCTCTGTTTGGCATGGAGCTCATCAACAGGCATGATTCTGTCCGGAGGAGAAGACTGCAGGTATAAAGTGTGGGATTCTTATGGAAGGCCTATATTTTCAAGTTCGCATCATGACCATCCCATCACTTCCATTGCATGGACTCCATCTGGTGACTTATTTGCCGTCGGAGGGTTCAATTCACTCAGACTTTGCGATAAGTACGGGGTAGGTAAAACACTGTGCCAGGGAATCAAATATTATTTACGATATAGACGAGTTTATAATTTTGTATTTTTGTTTATAAATTTGTATCCCAGTGGTCACACTGCCTGGAGAAACCCAAGGTAGGAAGTATATACGCACTACAATGGAGTGGCGATGGGACACAATTCGTTGGGGCAGGGGCATCCGGACACGTATTCTTGGCGAACATTGTGGACAGGAGTGTGTACTGGAAGACAATCACAGCCACTATGACTGGTAGGCGGACGATTTCAGTCGCAGAATTTACAGCCAATGCAGAGGATAAGCTAGATTTCCGTGACAGAGTTATAAGGGTGAGGAATAAATAACAAGATATGAAATGGCGCAATACCGCCATCATTCTTTTTATCCTCATGAAATATTAGATGCTCATCCAGTTTGTATCTGGCAGATTTCCATGAATCACGGCTATCTGATAGTGATAACACCGTCCCAAGTTTATATTTACAGCCTAAGTAATCTGAATACACCGGTTATATGCGACCTGAAGGAGAATAATTCCATCAGCTTAATCCTTCAGTCCAGCAAGTAAGTTGAGAGCTCTTTGTTAAGCTTATGTCAATCATTTTCTTGTACCTGCACCAACGGATTCCAGTGTGAGATGAGCTTCAAACAAATGCAGAGCAATTCGAATTCTCCCAGGAACTTCGCCCTTTGTGGTGGCCTCATGATAACGCTTTGGACATACGAAGGTCGTCATGTAGGCAACATCAAATGGTCGGGGATGCGTCCGGACTTGATGAACTCACTCACAGCGTCAATGACGGCGGATGCCCTTGCATTCATTGACAGCACGGATTCACGTGTAGTCCGCCTCTTCGATCCTGCTACGGGAAAATCTCTTAACAACGACATTATCAAGATGCGTCATGAAGTCAAGCAAATTGCCTTGAATCAGCATGACTATCCCGGGATATCCGAGAGGACAATAGGGATAGTAGACAAGAATAGGGACTTG
Organism: Deuterosminthurus bicinctus; assembly: GCA_034698825.1. NCBI lineage: Eukaryota > Metazoa > Arthropoda > Collembola > Symphypleona > Bourletiellidae > Deuterosminthurus > Deuterosminthurus bicinctus. The sequence goes on along the minus strand of JAQIWI010001390.1, from coordinate 6,543 downwards.
TATCTCAATGTACTCAAGAAATTTGGCGCTACAGAGCAACCAAGAAAATTAGCCGTCATGGTCCAGTCTATTTTTTGGCATGCTGAGTCCCCAGTTTTGGCAGTTATCCGGGACGGAAAATTAAGGGTTTACTACTACCCTAATGTCATATACATAGATCCCACCTTGTTGGATTTCACATGGGAAGACAAAGATTTACCGTAAGTATCTTTACACGCCTCTTGACAAAATAACAGCATCATTTGTCTAAGAACCATCTTCTCAAAGTAAACAAAGCATTAAATTGCATGACTGAATGCTATATTGCAGTGACCTTGGTAGATCACCCGAGCTCCTCAGTTATGAGTCTAATAGAATCTCCATCAGACGGCCCGACGGCGTTGTCATCGTTGCGTCTGCATCGCCATTTGCACCCCATCTTCATAATCACGCTATTCATGGCAAGTTCGTCCAAGCACGCAGAATCTGTCGCTATGTCAATGTAAGCACAATTTTTGTATTTTGTGTATACATAGGGAGGATTGTGAGAATGTAATTGACTTTGTCATTCTCATAGGAGAAAGTCTTGTGGGGCGTCATGGCCGGTCTGTGTGCATGGAAAGGGGAACTGGATTTGGCAGAAATATGCTATGCAGAGATCGGCCACTTCGACAAAGTGTTTTTCGTTCAGGATATAAAGGTAAATCAACGCTATGCGATTTTACCGTACATCGAAGCGTATTCATTACATTCAGGCATAAAATTCTAACAGGAAAATACACCTGATGAGGCTGTCAAGAAGGCACAAATGGCATTACTTTCGGGTGGTATCAACGAGTCAGAGAGTATACTATTGCAGGCTGGCAAGATCTCGCAAGCTGTTCAGCTAAATATTAACTGTCACCGTTGGGAAAGGTGATTTGAATTCTGTTATTTTCTTAAGGTGAATAAAAACTTTGTAGCATGATTCATTTTTAATATTATGCTCACAGGGCTCTGGAGTTATCGTTGAAATACAAAGTTGAGTTGGAAAATGTATTAGCAGCCAGGAAGTACTACTTGGAAGCCATACATCATAAAGAAACGTTGACCAAGTTCTTAGAAATACAAGCTAACCCAAACACCATGTCAGCTAAGAGCAAATCAAGAAAACGAGAAAAGCAAGACAAATCGTCGAAAGGGTCGGCTGAAGTAATTAATGAATCCGTGTCCCTTTCCTTAGTTGAAGATGAGGACGATAAACGCGATTTGAGCGCTTTTGAGTAAGATAAAAAAGTTTATTGATACCGTGGAACGCTTTCAAGCAATTGTGGAATCGATTTGTTGGAAATAAAACTACTTGAATTATGGCTTACCAAAATAACAAATTTTATTAAGAATCTCTAATAGAAAATTACCTTGATACACGAAAGAAAAAATTTACAACAGTACATCCGACCGTGTTTAACGGGAAGAGAAAAGCCTGGATTTACTTAATATACTTTTCCATGAATTTCCGGTGGAAATCTGATCGCAAACAATCGTTTATGAATCCCTTGTTCTTGTTTGGATTCTCCGCACGAGCACAGTTCTTGAACACTACATCTTCATCCCATCGTCGTTTCACCTGAAACCAAATAATCATCATTAAAGAGGTTACAAGCCATATTTCATTTAGAGCTTCCGTGAGGTTTTCCTTACCCGAAGATCCCCCTTGACACTTTCAGGTCCAGAATAACTCAACAAAGGGTTGCCACTGAGGATATTTTCTGCACGAATTTTCTCCTCCTCGGCCCGCTTTTCTGCTTCTTTTCTCGCTTGGTCGGCTGCTCGTTCCTTCTTGATTCTTTGAAGTTCTGCCATGAGGGCAGCAGTATCATCCTCATCGTCATCAGTGTCATCTGCATCTTCTTCAACATCGGAATCATCCAAGGGATCATCAGCGTCCAAATTAGCAGGATCTACTCTAGATTTTTTAGTAGGTGGCGGCAAAATTGCTTTCTCCGGTTTATCCGTTGGCTCTTGGCGACTTCTTGAAGACTCCTGTATTAGAATAAAATTATTAGCACCACTTCATACTTAAACATGTTCTACTCATTCACACCTTCTCCCGATCCCTTCGTGCCAAGCGCTCACGGTCATCCAATTCTCGTCGGTAGTCCTTGTTCTTATGCTCATCAATGGTTCCTTGTCCAGATTCACTAAAGTTGTAACATAAAACAGAATTAACATAACATTGCCTTACAGGTTACATTTTTTGTTTAAGGTTCCAGCCACAAGCTCTTGGAAGTTTACATTCGTTTGGTACTTACCGATATTTGAGTTTGGTGTGTCCAGGTAAATCCCTTGAGGAATACTGTCTTGTCATCGCACTCAAATCCTTTTCCCCCCGGCCACCTCCACCTTTGGCCGGGTCAAATGTTGGCCTTGCAGCAGTCGTCATTTTGAGGTCGTGAGTATAAACTGCTCAACTAATTGGGTTCTTATACTTCACAGCAAGGGTCAATAAAAGTATTTTTTTAACATAAACTCATAAAATAACAATTACAAGAGTAGATACTGATTTTTAGCTTGGGTATGTAGTTGGAATAACGAAATTTAAAAAATATTAACTGGAGATGAAATTCCCTTTCAACTTAATCTCACGAGCTTTGTTCAGTGTGTTCAAAACGGAACGCAATTTCCCATCGGAAAGTCATGTGCAGCTTGACCGCCAAATTCATAGTCACAGTCAAAATGGCGTCGGATGCACTGAACGACTACGTCTCTGACGATTATTTGCAGGTAAAATCAGCTGTTTATCTCATTAAAATTCTCCGAAATTATTTCTAAGTGATTTTTAATTTTGAACACTAGGATTTTGAGGTGAGGTACAATAAGGAGAAGGACTTGGGAACCCTTACAGATGACCTGACTTTTCAGTACGCTTGGTGCCTAGTAAGTAAATGGACGGACGCATATTGCGTCAGTAATATAAAGCTGACTCATACTAACGTTTTGTATGAACTCAGCCAAATTTGGTCACAGTAATAGTTTGATGAGTGCAATGCAATGTCAAAGAAAGTGGAACAATCAGAGGATTATGCACGAATAAATATTATTATTAGAGTAATGACTGGAATGTGTCATTTGAGAGACCAAGTTTTGGGAAATTGATTGGATTTTTTGTGGAATCTTAGGTGCGGTCCAGATTAAACTCTGATGTGAGGAAAGGATTAGCCCTGCTCCGGCAATTGCTGGAAGGTGAGTAGGAGAGTTTCTATGACAGCACTGAAATGTCTTAAGATTCTTTCTGGTGTAGAATTAGGAAGACTGATGTTATTTGCTTTAATCTTCACATTTTGGATTGATTGTACTGATTGGAACTTTTATAGGAGCAGGAAGTGATTCCACATCGAGACGAGATTACTTGTATTATATTGCTGTGGGTTACACTCGTTTAAAGGAGTATTCTGCTGCAAAGAAAGCTGTCAAAACACTTCTGCAAGTAAGTTGATTTTCATTTGAAGAGAAATGGGATGGGAAGTGTGTGTCTGTAAGCTGTAATGTCATGATGATTTTCACTATAGATGGAACCAGGAAACCGTCAGGCCCAGGAGCTCGAAAAGGCAATCGAGAAAAGCATGAGCTCAGGTGAGATATTAATATCTTCACGTCATCTTTATTAAGTGACCTTGCGAAGTAAATGCAATGATGAGCAATAATGTGAATGTCCGTGACCGGAAACAATTTTGATTTGTCATAGATGCCGTCAAAGGTGCTGCTATTGCGGGGGGTGGATTGTTAGTTGCTGGTGGCATAGTTGCTCTGGGAATGGCACTATTGAAGAAGTGATATCTTCCCATGTGGACTGCGATATATCGTCAAATGCAGCCTTCGACCGTCGTCACTGTTTGAATAATGATTACTTTTGATGATAAGCTTTGACCTTTCGTTGTCTGTTCGTTAATTTTCGTAAATTTTCAAGTATTCTTCCGTGATATTCCTATAGTAACGCATGTATAAATATAATTTCACGACAATAATAATTCACATGAGCTAAATATTTTTTTGTTCTTGCCTCTTTTATGAGACCTATCCAGTAATTGAGCATTTCACTTATCGATGTAGAATTACTATCCTGCTAGTTTTAAATCTGCAAGCTGGGCGTGCTGTACTGTACACGTTCCACAGTGCTGCTGATATATGTTATTAAGTTACCAAATGTAAGTTACATTCGACTTCGGTTAACAATAGTCTGAGTCTGCATGGGGTCGTTGGTTGTCCAACCCTTTCTACTACTTTAGTTGAACTTCAAACAGTCGTATGTTGTAGAGTTATCAAGGAGGTACCTTCAAATAAGGTGCTTGCAATAGTGGAATGTGACTCGGTCTTCGGTTCGCTGGAGGAAATAATAGTTTATATTTACATGCTCACAGATGCAGAGAAAAATTACTGAAAATGATTTTGTACTCACGTCGAATTTGTCACGTACAGAAGTGTGTTGTTATCAAGGGATTGAATAAATCATTAAGAATGCAAGGGATAAATGTGAGTTTATTTGCTATAGAAATATGATAGAAATCTAGAATTAAGTCACATTTAGCACGAAACAAGTTTCTTGATTCAGCTTGATTGATCAAAAAACGAGTATATATTTTCAAATTATATATTCCTTGATTTGGAAAACATTGCATTTGTATGGCAGCCAAAGATTTGAGCTTCGTGAAGTCAAGAGCACTGTAACTGTCCCTCTTAACACAGAAAAGCTAACTTTGGAGCTAAGACAGAGTGAAGTTTTGAGTGAAGTCATACTCGATTGTAGGAATAACAGCTTGCACAAACTTTAAAAATATAATCAGATACATGTGAACTCCAAGTTCCTTCCCTCCATCCGTGACAGTTTGGATTATTTTCTTCATTACTTCCGCATGACGACACGGATGAACTGATGCAGCTACCACTCCAGATAAATGAGGATGATTCTCCGTAGTGACGGTCTTTTTGGCATGATCTTGGCTCACATCTTCGTACATCTGATCCACGGTCAAAACTTTCCGATTCTGTGAAGAAAATCATTAAGTTGAGTACAACAAACTGCCTAAATCTAGCATTAAACAGGTCTACATTCTTATAAACTCACCTCATCGTAGCCGAAAAGCCATAATCTCGGAGTTTGGTAATATTTATCGTAAGTAATGTGCAAATCATAAGTCCTTGTTTGAACAATCTCTCCGGCATCCTTCAAAGCTGAGTCCTCCAGTTTCAGGTTGGCGACATTTAAGACAGTATGATCCTCCTCTTCATCCAACAAGCCCTTTTCTTCGAATTCTTCCATATCCACAGCCACTTCCTCTCCATCTTCATCATCACCTTGATTATTAGATGGAGACTCGCTTTGACTTTGAAGATTATCCATATTCATGTCAAGGACATTTTGATCTCCAGCGGATTCCACGTGATGAGTATCCACCCAACCTCCTGCATGCAATCAGCAAAATAACTTTGAAAAACTTATCAAAAGTATATTCTTGCAATAATAAATCCTAAAAAAATTCATTACCATCTTCATCTTCAGGCTCCAAAACTTTTTCCAGCTCCGAATCATACTCCATCTGAAAATAGAGAAACAATGCTCGTAACTTCAAAACTCGAAACAAATTCATCCTCTCACAACTCTTCAAAAATACCAAAAGTTCTAACCTGCTTGCATCTCTTGTAGCATGGAACATTTTTAGTAATTAAAAACTGCTTCTCTTTAGGCAAATATGGTTTGGCTCGACCTTCATCTCCCGAAGACCATTGCCAAGTTGGACAATGATGGACCAAATGATCCCCAGCTGCCAAAAATTCCTCCGGTGTGATCACTCCAGTTTCTTGGAATTTGGACTCCCTCAGAACCGGTGTCAAATATTCAGCCACTCCCAATGCTGTCCCCTTCACTGAGTTAATAACGCTTTGCATCTTCTTTTGTCTCAAAAATATCTCTTTCGATTGAATCAAACAAAATGAAAAGAATATCACTACAAAATTTTTAACTAACTCGACGTATAATTTGCATTATCAGTATACTAACCTACAAAATTCTGGCTCAAACAACTGTCACCCTCACCACGCTCTAAATTATATCCTCTTCTTCAAAATGGCAAATAAAGATTGAGTTGAGTCGCTTTCTGTCAAAAGGTAAACAGGTTCTGTTTATTAGTGCATGTGACTCGACTCAGAATTATCTCTTAAATCCACTCATTATTGACCCTGAACAAGCTGCGAGCTTTTCAAGCAAATATAGACATAAGTATGCTCCAATGAGACAGGATGTACATGAATTGATGATCCCCCCCACAATCAATCCCAGTCCAACTTATCACAGCTGATGATGACTTCCTCTCTTTTGTAATTTTTTTTTCTAATTATTATTTTACACACATCTTGTGACTCCCGTTAGACTTCCTCCTCTTCCTTCATCTACATATGCAAATATAATATAAAAATTCTGTAGTTGTAGTAGCAGTAGCAGTAGTAGTAGTAGTAGTAAAATATAGTTTCAAAGTAAGCACTCAAACAGCAAGGAAGAATAAAGTACAGGCAAATATTTATATATGCTTT
>JAQIWI010001389.1:0-16828 GCA_034698825.1 Deuterosminthurus bicinctus | reverse complement strand
CACCTGAGGCTGGGCCTCTCATCATAGCATAAGCATAAACATGATTAGCATAGTATGTTAAGGGGCCAAGGGCCACAAAACCAAGTGCTCGAACGTAGACCAGCTTGAAGCTGTGTGAAAATTATGTATCAATCTGTAAAACAATCGATTTCAGTCTTAACTCAGACTCGTCTCTATTGTATTGCTCTACTTACTCCGGCTCACTCTGCAGAAGAAAACGTGACGGTAGTCAGAGAGTAACTCCGGAGGCGAGCACGCACCTGTGGCTCCTTCATTTCTGCCCCACGTCTCCATCTTTCTACTTATTTGACATTGGTGTCCATTTTCCAAGGACAAAAGTATAGTACAGCTGCAGGAGCATGTCGGTCTCATACTGGTCGCAATTTGAAACGATTTCTACCGAACTTAATTCTTGCTTTCATAAGACAATACACCCAACAACAGAGGAGCGGAACCCATAATGGCTGCGATTAACACTTAGGCAGCTGATGTCCACCGACAAAAACAAGATTGGTTTTATACTAATGGTCCGTACAGCCGCTCCTTTTACATGAGATTCCACGTGAACTTTTCAATTGTTCTTGCCTGGGGGAGGAAAAGAAAGCTCGTCGGTTATGCGCCAAGTTTGCTACTTTTACCACCAGTTCTTACTTTTCCCAAAACAATTGCACTATTGCTGTTTGCGAGTTTGGGGAAGGGTAAAACTGGAGTTCGTGACCATTCGCTTTGTCACAACCATGTTGGGAAAAATAGTGAGTGGAAATAACTATGCCTTGATGATGCATAAACTATGGATGTCAATTAGTTCGCAGCTAACCGGCTCCTTATGGATTATTGATCGGCTTTACTTAATCCATTCAGTACGTAGCAACTAAGTGAGACATTCAATTTTAGTTCTTTGACATGCCAGCAGCATCTTCACGGTTGTCAAGTTTCATAAAGTAATAATAGTTTGATAATTTTACATCAAAGTTCATTCATTTAAGCCTTTGCACATGTTACCACTACAAAAATTATTAGAATAATAACTTAATTCCCTAATTCGCAGCTAGTTGAGCCACTTTCGAGTGACAAATCAACGACAAAAGACTACATTACAGGGTGTCGGAGTTCTGCAGAAGTTATAGTCATTTTAAAATGAAGTGCAACACTGAATTGTCAGTACACTTTATTAATTATGAACATGCTTATGTCACCCCAATTGCAAAAAAATATTTTTCGAAACACATCAGCCCCTTGAATTGTTAACGTTGTTCAGAAACATCCATGAAAATATAATCCACTATAATGCCTTCAATTAGTTGATTCGGTTGTAACCACAAAAGGATTTTATTGCCAATTTAACTTATCGCTCTAGAGCATTTGTATAATTTGACCTTTACAGTTTAGAATACTTCACCAATTTTTCATGTCGCGTAGGCTTTTAACATCTATTTTAACGTAGCTTCATCCAATTTAATTTGTGGAAAAGCAACGGCTTGATGGTGCAACGTAAGAATAATTTTTGAGGCCTTTGTAGCCACTGCCGTTGCCAGAGGTTGTAATTTTGTAGCTGTTTGTGCACAGCATATGGAGCGCTGTTGCTGTGCATGTTGGAAATCTAAAGTTGCATTTTGGCCCTTTTTCTAAGAATTCCATTGAAAAATTACTCTCAAGCAAAATTAGAAATTTTGGGCTTCTAACCGAGGTTCCATGACGCTCTTTGATCAACTGCATCATCATGTCTCGTCTTGGGTGCATTGCCAGTAGATGCCATTTGAGCTGAGAAAAATTCTTGAAGTCGTCTATGCACAATGGACACTCAAAACCTTTTTCATTCGTTTCGTCGGAGGAACGGGGTGGTCTGGTTGAAATTTGTTTTACTGTTAAGCCTTTTCGACGGTCCTTAGCTGAGGATGATACCTCCGCTTTAGTTTTAGGCATTGCGGTTGTTTAATAAGGCGCAAATTACGTGGTTACTTGGAAGCTATGCAAAGGCTTGCAGTTTACAGATTAATCTGAGCTCAATTCTAAGGAAAACCAGAGAGGCGATTGAATGCGGGAGCCATGCCGTGGTTCTTGAAACTGGAGTCGCTGTGTAACTCATGCAATGCTTGGTTCTTGTATCAAAAGAGTAGAAATGTGGGAATGTGCAGAGATACATACTAAGTGTGTTTTCAAGTCCGAAGCTTTGTCAACCAAACGGAGAAGTAATTCACTTGTCAATAATGTCAATTGTAAGTGTCTATAAGTCCTCCGGTTCTTCCAGTGGCTGTATTCGGGTCTTTTGTCGGCCTTTTCAAAGTGGCTTCGCTAGCTGCGGATTAGAAAATTGTAATGACAACATGCCAAGCCAAGTGGCTTAAATGATCTTTAATTTAAAATAATGAATCAGGTCTCAATCGGTTCTAATTACTAATGAACTGTGACAAGTATCAGGATGCTGCTAGAATGTGAGTGTCTTGCTTATCAGTGACTGTATGAGGGGCGGACCAGTTAAGTAATAAGCGCGGCTTCTATGATCAGCCACACTTATTGAACGAGTTAGATAAACAGTGCAGTACAATTTGTACTTGTTACAACATACGTAATTACATAACATCAGGAGCAAAGCCAAGAGATTAGCTTACAGTAGCTGAAGCTGTGCTGGTGGGGCCAAAAATCAGCAACACGATAACTTGTAGATCGACTTGCACTTGCACCAAACTATTATTACGACAGCTATTTGCCAAATTGACACGCATTTAAACATTAAATTATAGCTGAATAAAATACTACGTGTAATGACATCTCCGTCTCCTACTTTCTTGCGTTATTTTGGCAGAGCTCTGTAACCAACGTCGCAAGTGATTTGATAATGTGTAACATGAAACAACTTACTCGCATATGCACTATTTACCCTCCCATTGTTCACATCTCCAACTGCTGCATTACTTTATCTATAAAATATCAATCCGACGCTTAAGTCGAGCACCCTAGTGATCGATCAACAGTTGCCTCAACCATAGGCGACCAACATGTTAACAATTTTGACCACGACATAGTTCATAAAAATGTGTTCCTGTGAAAATGTCCGACTCTGACTCCAGTAGGCGGTATTGACCGCAGCTGTCTCCCGAATGTGCTGAATCGGCTCCCATTCATGCGCAGCATAGCACGGCCAACTGTTCTGTCCAACATTTGCGGGGTCCTGAAAGCTTTTTGGTAGATGACAGAGTAGATCAGCATGGAATCCAGTAACATCACGTAGTACATGCAACCAAATATTGGATGCTCCCAAAAGTGGGCGATAGCCGCATAGCCACTTACTATGCTGATTGAGATGCTCAGCAATTTCCACGTGAATATCAGGTAGTCGTTGATGCTGTTGAATGTGGACATGTAGAGCTGGAGGCAGAGAAGGAATTTGTAGACACTCCTTCGATTCTGAGCTCCGCTACAAATAATTTCAGGTAAATTCTTAACTTGTGAAATAATTTTATGAATATGATCTGCGTTAATTAAAACGAATGTGTTTTACTTTTCGATTTTTCTCATCAGGAGCCGCAGCTGGGTATAGACGAGGTCAAAGGAGATGACCTGAAGTTGCCACATTGGCCCCAAGGTTGTCACACTAATGAATTGGAACCGAATTTCTTCAAGGAGACACAGTCCGAATGTAGCCCAATTTTGAAGGTGATGAGGAAGAGCAGCGTAGAGGAGAAGCCTCATTGAAGGGTCATAGACATATGTGACTGAAATGAATGCTCCACATACGACGATCATGTAGGGCAAGGTTACTGCAATCATGTCTTGCAAGGAGTATTCGCTCAGTCTGGCTCTCCAGTCCTTTTCCAATTCGTCACTTTCGTCCATATCATTTCCTGCATATAGTCAAATATCAATTTATTTCCTCACATGACACGTTTTTAACTGACCATAATCTCTTACCTCCGGCATTTCCGACTAGAGTCATCTTGGAAAATGTGGCGAACAATACAGGCGACCTCCAGCACAGTACGTAGTACCAGAAGGCCACCATGATGGAACCCAAGGCTATAATGGCGTGAATGATCAGCTGATGCAACTGGACACCTGGCACGAACAAGTAAGCGTACGCCAGGCTGGCATTCTTGTACATTGCATGAGGGACGAAACAAATGTATGATACGAAACAAATCCATTTCTTGCCAGTTGAGGGTTTTTTTTAGCTGCCAGCTCGCCAAGTCAACTTGGAATGGAAGCGGTCCTACTTTGCAGCAAATGCTGAGAAACTTGAGGACTTGACACCGCTCTCTTTTGTTTAGCATGATGGTCCGAAAGAGGATGACGAAGTTTGCTTCGCTTTCCTCCAGCCTTAGTCGCCATATAATGTGTGAATTCTTTTACTATTGAAACACACAAGAAGGAAGAAAAGTTGACGCTCTTTGCGTTTCCGGGGAAATGCCAATAAGTGAGGAACCCCCACTGTCCTCATACTAATTACACATTCCATATGCTCGCATTGCAATTAAAAATAGCCAACTACAATTATATTGTAGACTTTAGCTCTTCTAAAGTGTTAGCAGCATCGTGAGCGCGTTGGAAATCTTATGGTCCCTTCATTCTAATTTTAAATTTTCTGCGAAGTTTCTCTCCCCGGAAGTGCTTAGTCTTCGATTTTTTTTGTTGACAGCTCGTGTGAAGAAATTATGGGTTCCAGGAGGAAACCAAGCCTATAATACGTAGGACCAGCAGCTCTCTTGCTTCCATAAATTGTGACCTTGTTCTTCGATATTAGAAATAGCCGAATCCAAGTTCAGTACTGAATTCATACAACATCGATTGACGTATGAGGAAGTCAAATGATAAGTTAAATATACATGTTTCAATTTGACTTCCGTACTGCGAGCCATTCTAACCTTTTAACTTCGTGAATATCTCATGGCAAATCAAAAGCGATTTAGTTGAGACTATTTAACGTCATACGGACGTCGTTACCATCCATCGAATACTGTAAATCATTATTAGGAAATCAACTGTCATGACAATTGAAAGAGGAGAGCGAGAGATAATTTACTCAATCATAAGCACTCAAAATTTCACACCAATCAATCAACTATTTAATTCGCTCTCTTAACAACAACAAAGGAGACCTCAGCTCTGTGGCTCTTGCTGCGCTGGTTGCTGTTGGGTGGGGTCTTGTATCAGCATACTGATAATAATATTGTATGACATTTTCACTTCAAGACGATCAAAAGTCGGTGGGTAATATTGCTTTAAATTAAATCATTTCTCAAAATTGTAAAAGTAAAACTTTTAAACTCATTTCTTGTAAAGTTCGACATAGAAATGAGTTTGAAATTCTCTAGTTGACTCGCTTTACATTTGAATGCTTTGCATCTAATAATAACAATGCATCACAGCCGATGTAAACGCGCTGACAAGTGAATGAAATTCGAAGAAGGGCTCTGCGAACGAGAAGATATTGGAGGAGCACGTTGGGAAGAGTAAAATTATTCTGGTTTCTTACTTCCAGTAAAGATACCAGGCAGACTGAGTTTCTGATCGTTATGAATAATGAATTGCTTCCGTAATCGCAGTTGCTTATTACATCAGTATTTTAATATTTATTACAGTTACTACAGCATTCTTTACGACAAACGAGGTCCCATATGAACACATATTCCCGAAATCATGTCATGAGAGCTTGATCTCTTTTTCATAGTTTAATACATCATAGTTGTGTAAATAAAGTGCTAGTTTGTAGCGGCAATCTACAATTCGACTACAAGAATCACAAATATTCCATCCACTTATCTATCAATAGACCTCTCTGTCTCTGTCCCTGCTCCAACCGGTTCCCATCATTAAGTATGCGTGGGTACGTCCGCTATTCCAATTCAGCTAAAGCCACCTCAACCGTATGCTACCAGCATATTCACAATATTTTTCACGACAAAGTCCATGAAAATCAAGGTGGATTCACGCTCCAGTTTGTGAAAGTTTCCCACTTTTATTCCAGTTCTGGGGATGGACTGAATCTGTTTTCTAAATACGTCACGCCGGTCTCCACAGAAGTGCAAAGGAGCACTTGCACCCACTTGCCCGAAAAGCTCTGGGATTTTAAAAGCTTTCTCATAAATTACCGTGTAAATGAGCATAGCATCGAACAGAATGACGTAGTACATGACACCGAATATTGGATAGTCGTGAAAATGCGCCACTGCCGCGTAGCCGCTTATGATGCACATTGTGATGCTAAGCAATTTCCACGTGAAAATTACGTAGCTGTTGACATTGTTTACCAATGTAACATAGAGTTGAAGACAACGTAGGGACCTGTATGTATTCCTGCCACTCTTCTGTGTTCTGCTTGAATTCATTCAAGGTATAATTACATGTTCGCAGTTGCACCACGCAGAAAAATTAAGTCATGCTGAATCAAATAAAGACTTACTTTTCCATAGTTTGCAGCATTGACTGGAGTTGATTGCATACAAGGTCAAAGGAGATGACTTGCAGCTGCCATATTGGAGTTGCTATGGATCCTAGAATCAGCAAAAACCGAGTTTCTTCGAGTAGACACAGTGCGAAACTTAACCAGTTTTGAAGATAGGAGGGTAACGCGGCGTAAAGAAGAAGCCCCATTGACTGGTCGAACAAAAATGAGGCGCTTATGCATAGAGCTCCTGCCACGACCATACAAGGCAAGCATATAGCAATTAAGTCTTGCACAGAATATTCAAACATTCTACTTTTCCAGTGCTTCTTCAGGTTGTCCTTAGAGTCGAGGCGACCTTAAACAGAATACAAATTATATCAGGTCATGTAAACATTTTTGCAATGACTATTCAAACCTCCTGTGTTGCCCAGTACGGTGATGTTGAAATATGCAAAGAAGCGCGCAGGATTTTGCATGTATGCTGAGTAGTACCAAAACGTCAAAATGGCGGACCCCATTGCCAACATGGCATGAATTACTAGCTGATGGAGCTGAACATTGGGCACAAAGAAGTATGCGTAGGCCAAGGTACCGTTCTTGTACAAGATGTGAAGGATGAGAATACCGAAGGAAATAGCCGAAATCCATGTTTTTCTTTTCGAAGGTGCATTTAGCTTTCCCCTTTTTAAGTCAACATTAGTTGGAAGGAGCCCTGTAGCGCAGAGAATCCTGATGGTTTTGAAAATATTAAGACGCTCTTGTTTGTTCAGCATGGTGTGTTCAGTGAAGAGGGTAGACTGGTTCTGAAGGCATACAGCCCATCCGACGCGCATTTTTAGACCGGAAATCCAGCAGATATAATACGGTCTAACCACTAGGAACTCGGACACGCCGACCATTATGTGGAACAGAGGCCATGACAATCGAATGTACGCATAAAGTTTTACTCTACAATTAAATTGTTGTTCTTTGCTCGAGGCATATTTCCAGTCAACCGTAAAACCAAGTTTCCCCTGCTTTTGCGCTCGCATGTTATTCAGTCAATACGAAATACAACGCAGAGCTCAGTTAATTTTCAAGAATTTAATTGACGTGGAAGGTAAGCAAATTGTAAATTGTCTCTATCTCAGACGCTTCGTAACCAGTAAGGTCGACTTCAAGCACAAGGTTCTTTGTATCTCAAGGGACTAACCAAGCGTCGAAGATTTTGCGGAAACGACGCAGTAGACATTTTGCGTCGAATGTAAAAATTTACAAGTGTACGCAAATGATGACTTTGGCTTTGAGGACGACAAAAATGGCAAATAAAGTAGGGCGAATGTGTCGTACCAAAATTACATGAAATTGAAGCTAGTCAGCCCTCTAGCGTTGACAATTACAATCCTCAACGTGATTTTTAACCATGATACGTGGCTTTATCAGAGACCTGAAAAATGAGTAATTAAAAAATGCATTGTGTCCACCGAGTTCAAGGTAAAATGAGTTCTTAGATTAATACGAAAGTTATATCATCAGGAAGGGTTTGACCGTCTTTGCAACTGCCAGTTCCGGATGGCAAATCAGTCAGCAACAACAAATTCAAAACCTAAAGTACTTGACGAAAGATAGAGGGACCAGGATGACGCCATCCAATTGCGTTGTTCACGTCGGCTTCTGCCGCCTGACGACTGATAATCAAAGTTGATAGAAAATAGGGAGGACTGGGAGGTGACGTCATACGGGAACGACCAGCAGGCAGCTACAAAAACTCCATGCAAGCTTTCCAAGAATTGTGAGTGTCTTCAAAGAAACGAATTTTGACCTTTGTTGGGGAGGAGTGGTTAACGTCGGAGGGCCTATTGTGCGGAGGTGTTAACGTATGCGTATGGAGGGAATAACGCGGAGGTGATAAGGTCGGGACTCAGGAGGGATTATCACTGACCACGTTTCAAAATGAGGCCACAAATCCTGCTGTATCTTATTTTCTATGTAGAATCGAGCCAGCAAGCCAGCATGGCCTATCCGACTATTTCATTACATTAAAAAACCATTGCGTGCATTTATTTGGCACGCACATTCTATTGCAAGTGCGATTTATTTCAAAATTGTCTGTCGTCATTTCCACGTCAGTATTACCCAACTGCCATCCTGGAGTCCTAGATTTTTATTACAGTTGGTAAAATAAGTTTAGGGAACACGAGATTTGGTTTTGTACACGCTACTCCTGTTCCCACCAGTGGAGCCCGACACACACGAAATTACTCCAGTAGTTAGCCCAGTTAATGAGCTCTCTGATATTGTAAACAACTCGGCGGAAATCTGCCACCCGCAGAAATGACAGCCTGCAAACTGCAGCAGCATCGCAGAACAACGCCGAAAAATTTTAGACAACATTTGGTTTTCCGGCAATTTTTACCGAAATGGCTCCAAATGCACTACAAAATTATTCTTTACTGAGCCCACTACGCTTAAACATCAATTGTGTTGCTAGATAGTCAATTTTGTAGGTGAAAAGTTGCTAGCTATAAGGTTGCATAAGTCAATAATCCAATAGATACAATGATAAGCTGTACTTGTGATGCCTAGTTATGAAGTATACATGGACTTCAGCGAAGGTAGTTTGTCGTATATCGCACGCGGCGTTCTGTCCTGTCCCATATTAATCACCTTGGCCCACCACTTTATGATCATGAGTTGCACCGTGCATTCTGTTTTACTTCTGCCAGCTTCAATACGTGCTGCGTATCCCAGAGTTGAGGTTGTCACGCCTATGGAGATTTTGTAAAATTTCTGTTCCAGCTCCAACCAGAGTGGTTGAACCCCCACGGTTTTACTCCATACAAAAGGCATGATACGGGTAACGATTCATAGAGTCTGGTTCTTGCATTTCCCACGTTTCAGAAGTTCCATGAGCGGTCCATTGTGTAGAATGTGCACGAGGTCAATAAAGCGACCTCATCCTATTATTATTGGTAAGCTTGATTTTGTGATCATTAGGGTTATTATTATATGGATTATTATGTAATCTTGAGTCGTGTGACTTATGTGGCGAGATAGACTTTTGTAACTCCGATATAACGAATGCGATAGAAGTCCCAAATATACTCCAAGATAAACATCAGCAGACCACTGAATAACCCACATCCAGTCATTTGAAAGGTAAACCAAACCTCGTTGTACTCTAACGCCCGATTTTCTGGAGGATTCCCAATTCTTTTAAATCTAATTTCACCCTTTGCCCACCGATCTCGCCTTAAATCTCGATCAGTCTGTTGCACCCAGTAACGTGTAAGTTTGGCAGTGATCAAATACGTTAGAATGATGTCAACGGTCGGTAGGAGCAGGGAACCTTTTGGACTTAGCAAAACGGTGTAGAAAGGAATCCTTCTATCACTACTTTTATATAATAAGTGCGACCTTCCATATTTCTCCTCTAGCATAAGCATCAGCGTCTCAGAATTCTCACCAAGTGATATGCAAGCAAATTTGCCATCCATTGCAGCAGTTTCCAAACAATCGAACAATTTCATTGGCTTCCACTTTGAAGGTATTTTTTTTCTCGCCACTCGGTCGTCTCGAACCACGTAAATGACGTCCAAGTACTTCTCCACCATCTCCGAGATGCCAGTAGCCAATATTATATTCCGAGTCGCCCAGCTCTCCGAATGTCTTCGGTACATGTTCCTTCGGAGGACCGACGAATGTGACGACCAGTTTTTATAGCAAGAGCAATCCATGAGGACAAACTGAATGGACGAACACGAT
This sequence comes from Deuterosminthurus bicinctus, assembly GCA_034698825.1. Taxonomy (NCBI): domain Eukaryota; kingdom Metazoa; phylum Arthropoda; class Collembola; order Symphypleona; family Bourletiellidae; genus Deuterosminthurus; species Deuterosminthurus bicinctus. Next base: position 6,702 of record JAQIWI010001389.1, on the reverse strand, counting down.
TATACATTGAGTGCACAGAAGAGAGTGAGAAAATGTTACATAATTGGACCCTATGGGAGGCTATATATCAACCAAGTCATAAATTTCGATTACCATCCACCTGCAGCTGCCAAATCAGCCTTGTTTTCCACAATATCTTTGATTATTCCATCATCCAATGTTCCGTTCCGCCGCTTCAATGAGTAGCCAACACTTGGTATGAGCGTGTAAGACGCATTTAAAGTCTCTTCTACTGTGATTGCAGTGCGAAGAAGTAGGCCGCCTGTTTCCAAGGGTTGAACTTGACCGTTTACCCATCGAATTCTCACGCTACTGGAAGCTACCAAAACCGAAATTCGTAGTTGACTTTGCGCAAATATTTTGTGGATATTGACAAAGAATTCCTTCCAGTTTATGACCATGGAGTCGGCTGTGAATACAAGGTGAGTCTCATCACGTTTGCAATGAGGGCACAGCTTTTGGATGCCGAGGGATTTTGCACTCAGTTGATATACTAGAGCTGAGTTTTTGATGATACGCTCGGAGGCTTTGTCACGAAAGTTGTGTGATATCAATTTTCTATCCGACAAGAATAAAAGAATGTCATTGCGTAAGTTGATGAATTTGTAGCAACGTAATGTATCTGCATTGCTCTTTGCTGTGATGGCACCGTTGTCGAGAACAAAAGTTATAACAATGCAACTGGCCGAGTGCTTTTTGACGCGAGTGCGTTCGGACAACGTTTTTGTTTCACTTCCATGATGCGACACAATCAGTGATTTGCTGTCAGAATGGCCCAAATGTGAGACTTAACTCTCCACTGATTTAACATGATGTGGATTATGAAGGAGTTTAATATCGTTGGTAGAATAATAAGAGTTCATCACAGCAGATGTGAGCGCGCTGAAGAGGGCATAAAATTCAAAGAAGGGCTGTGGAGACGAGAGGATATGGGAAGAGCACGTTGGGAAGATTAAAATCAATAATGTGTGAAACATTGTCCAGTCGCATTAGCAGATACTTTCGTGGTTCCCAGAGACTTAAGCTGGCTAATGTCTTCAAAATGAATGTGCCTTAGTATAAAATGGTAACTAGAGTGGGTAAACTTGAACTGAATATAACAAATATACTGTGCTCTGGCCTACTTTATAGCCTTATGAAATATGTACGAGCATTCAACGAATTCTGTCACTAACAATAGTAAATCCTCATTCAATTGCAGAACATTTACATGACATCACTAAAAATGTTGTTAATGGTAGGCTCTTCTCAAAGAAAGACTTTATCGATGACCGGTGGGATCCAATCGGCTGTAACGCTCACTGTTACCTCAAATCTGTCCTCTTGCTGACTGATACAGTTTAGAATGCCACGTGGCGTACGTTCGATAAACAAGAGCTTTTGTGCTTTTAAAGGCACACACAGATTAGATGAGAAAAATTACGTGCACAAGTTCTATGGCAGGAAATTATTCTCTGGCTGAATATCGTACGATATCCAACGTGCCAACCTTAACCAAATCTCCTGAAAGTTGCTAAGGAAAAACAGTTTCCAGAGAAATTTCAATCCAAACTTCCATAGAAGCTCACAAGAGAACATAACAAGAGACCCGAGTAGTCCGTAGCCAGCCATTTGAAACACAAACCAAACTTCTTTGTACTCCAGTGCCGGACGTTTTTGGTGGTTTCCAATATGTTTAAATTTAATGTCACCCTTTTCCCATCTCTCTTGCCTTGCATCTAGTTCCGTCTGTCCTTTCCAGTAGCTTGCGAGTTCACCGGAGTGCAAGTGTGTTAAAATGTTGTCGACAGTGGACACGAGTAAAGAACCTTTTGGAAATAGCAAAACAATAAAAAACGGCATTCTCGCATCATTGCTTTGATCCAATACAGGCGTTCTGCCATATTTTTCTTCTAAAATTTGCATCGAAGTCGCCATAGAACTACCAAGGCACCCGCAAGCGAACTTGCTATCCATTATAGCGGTTTCAAAACAATTCCAAAACTGCATGGGTTTCCACCTTGCAATAACTTTTTTCTCACCAGTATTCCCCCCGTTTGAAAGGTTCAAATGCCGCTCTATGGGCCCTACACTGTGTCCGAAACTGCAGTAACCAACGCCGTATTCAGAGTAGCCCAGCTCCCCAAATGTTTTTGGAACTGGAGGAACCGGAGGACGGACGAACGTGACGAACAGTTTTGCTGCGTAGCCAGTGGACAAGATAATAACCGATAGGTACCAGTGACCAGCGAATATTCTGAATAGCGCATTTTTTGGATTATCGGGGACTTGGCCTACACACTTGGAGAGTAAATTAAATAAAATCCAACTACAGCGTCTCTGGTCCTGGTTATCTTGAGATGAAAGTCTTCCAATACAAGAAAGCATAGCCGTAGTGCTTGAAATTGTTATAATAACAGCAATCCAAGTAGATAAACTGAATGGGCGAAGAAGATTGTACATTGAGTACACAGGCTTTGGTGGGGCAAGAAAGAAAGTGTAATAGTTGTTGCCAATTGGATGCGACAAGTCAACAACCTCATAGGTTTCGAGGAGCATTTGTCCTACAGAACCAAAATCCGCCTTGTCTTCCACAAGATCTTTAAATATTCCATCAGCCATTGTTCCATTCCGTTGTATTGGGGAGTACGCATCGCTCGCCCTGAATGTGCAAGACGCATTCAGACTCTCAGCTACCGTGATTGCAGTCCGAAGTAAATAGCCACCGGTTTTCAGAGGTTGAACTTGACCATTTATCACTTGAACTCTTGTACTGAATGAATTGAAGACAGAAATACGCAGCTTGCTTTGGCCGAGGTCCTTGTGAATGTCGACAAAGAAAGATTTCCAGTTAATATCCGTAATGGAATTCGGTGTAAATACAATCGGTGCCTCGTTGTGTTTGCAATGAGGGCATAGTTTCTGAATTTTAAGGGACTTTTTGTTTAGCTGATAAACCAAAGCAGCGTACTTTATGATAGGCTTGAAGGCTTTGTCATGAAAATTAGGTGGTGATGGTAGGTTTGCATCCGACAAGATCAGAAGAACGTCATATCGAAGGTTGATTTCGCAGCAACTCAATGCATTTGTAATACTCAATGCTGTTCCGGTATCTTGGTCGAGAATGAAGTTTATAATAATGCAACTGGATGAAAACTTTTTGGTCCGAGTATCTTCGGACCACCTCTTCGTGTCATTTTCATAATGTGACACTATAAAAGTCCTGCTTACCGGGTGGCCCACGTCCACCTGCAAGAATAATCCATCTGCTTTGGCTTCCTCTGGATGGTGAAGGACCAACGTATCACAAGTAAAGTCAAACGAGCTCAATACAGTGGACGTAAGTGCGCTGACGAGTGGATGAAATTCATGGTAGGGCTCTGGAGTTATAAGAATATGGGAGGAGCACCAGGGAAATAGTAATACCAGCAAAGTGTACAACATTGTCTAATCGATTGTTACGTGCGCTACTTCCTAAACCCCTTAACTGTAAAAATATTTCGTACGATTTGAAGGTTTGGTACGGCACTGTCAAGCAGGTTTAAGATGTGATGACAAGCAGAGTTGAATTTGAAGACTGCTATTAATGCGTTGATAATGGCAGGAGGTATTTTTAGAACCCGGAAGGTGTGACGATATGGCAGGCACAATATATACAGAATACAAATAGATTACGTAGTATAATCTTTGTTCGTTATCAGCTTTTAATGGTAGTACAAACTTAAAATGGAAATATCTGTAGATCAACTAGCTCGATGTAAATATTAAATCCAAAGGCTACACATTTGTCTGTATAAATTTTGTGTACTTATTTCTGCTTTGTGATTATATTTACCAAAAGACGACTTGTGTTTTGTTGTCTTGAGTACGTTTTCAACACCTGAAGAGCATAAATTTAATCAAGTACTCTCAAAATCTTAATCGTGTTCAAATTGATTGACGTCGGAGGACATTTTCATCACTACACAAAAGTTTTGGCAACAATGAGACAGAAAAACATTGCAGCAGGTTATTGATTTTCAATTTCCGCAATCTACATTTTGGTTGTCAATGTGCATACTGCATACTCGCATACTATGGCGCGTTCCAAAAACTTGTAATGGTCTCCAACTCCAAATTGGAAGGTACGCACGGATTCAGAGTTCATATACTAATTGCCGATGTTTATTTAAAAACTTGAAAGCGTCAGAGTTGTACCTCCGTACTATTATTGCAAAACATTGATGATTGTTTACAAAATGTAAATTTTAAAGGCAATAACGGATAACAATTGCTTAACGGCACAGTTAGAAATAAACGCTGAGCCCATATTTCTAGCAAAGTTAAAAAACAAACAGTACAAAAACCTGGAGTAATCCATATTCAGTAATTTGAAACAAAAACCAAACTTCGTTATACTTCAACGCCAGATTTTCTGGGGTCTCCCGAATTCTTTCGAACATTCCGTCCAAGATGCTGAGCTAGGGAATAAATTAGTCAGCTGGCGGGCATTTATACGCAAGCATACTGGTGACTGGTCCATAGCAATAAAGAACTTAAGGTCAATTTTAAAAGTTGTGGGACTTTGGCTCCTTTTGCGGCAAATTTAACTGTTTTTTTAAATGGAGGTGAAGCCTTTGTGTCACGATCCCACATTAGAGGCCCATATTCTTGAGGCTTTAAATTCCAAGTTAACCTCTAGATACTGTTCGATGTGTGACGAATTCAATACATTGACGCTTCCTAATTGCCCCTGTATTTAACTTTATACTAAAGCGACCTAATGAGCGAGCACTAAAGGAGATTACGAACATCAATTTCTATTCCCAAACCAGTAAGCAAATCATCAGTACCAACTCACGTAAATGCACGCGTGCTGCCTAAATGAAATAAAATAATGACAAAGTTGTCCCCGTAGAAATAAGCAATCACATTAGAGGCAATCCATAGCATTAAATTATTGAATAAATTGAACCACTCATCATGATGGATGCCAAAGTTTTAAAGCAAATCCACTCGCTCTCAGTTCGGCTCTAACTTGTTGAGAGAAAACTTTTCCGTACCGCAAACAAGGAGATTTAAGAGCCAAAATGGCTCCCTTAAAGAAACTTGCCAGATTCGTCAAAATAAAAGTAACATCTTGGAAAAAGCTGGGTTTGAAAAAAATTCAGACAATAAAACAAGATCCACTCGACTATCTTGCACTATGTTGTATGAAAGACGTGAAAACTATAGGAAAAATATTTCTAGCACCTTTCCAGATACATGGAGTCGCACGCAAGTGGGATGAAGTACATCTGACTCCTTCAGAAGGGCTTCACTTGCATTTCCCCTATGCCCTTTTACTTATTTTTACTATTAGAAGCCTGCTACATTTATCACTGGGCTTCAGCAGGAAGTTTGTGCTTATGAGTGCTGGAAATTTCACGATTGACGGCATTCTTTTCTTGCTAGCGTCATCTTTACTTTGTATGCTTACACTTTTTGCTCTATTTCTACGAACAAGGAGAAAAGAGCTGAGCTGGTTTTTCAACCAAACCGTCAATATACACAAGACTTTTTCAGGTGATATTTTTTCACATTTATCGGTTCTGAAGTGACACACCAAATTCAGTCTTAACTTGACGAATTCAATTGTTTTCAGATCGTGCTCTTGGGGGCAAAAGTGCGATTGGCGCTTTTGGAAATGACCCATCCCTCCTATTGTTTCTCTATCTTTCTCGACAGATGAAGATTCTATGTCCTGCATTAGGACTTGGACTACTTATAACTTTGAGGCATTCACCAATGTTCCTGGCTTCGAACCCTTTTGTGAAATATTGGACAGGACACATCGTTCCCACAATGGTGCTGCTAGCCGGCGATTTACTCGGAGGTTGTGCCATCGCAGCTAGTTTCTTCGTTGGGGCTGGAATATTGATTGTACCTCTGTTTGTGGTCATATTATGCATTCGCTCTCTCAGGTATGACGTTAGTATTTTGAAACACACGATCTTAAGAATTATTTCATCTCGCTTCTTTACCAATAAACAGATCTAACGAACTCAGAAAACTGCACTGGAAAAAGCGGAAACGTATTTATGTACAGTTGGAGCTTCTGAACAACACTTTTGCAGATGAAGTCACAATCGCTGTACCATTCATACTCATCCATGTGACTTCTAGTGTTGTGGCATGTCTAGTCCTTGCTATAAAATTTGCAGGCTTGAGAGTTACCCTGCTGTTACCAATAGGCTGTAGCGTTTTAGCATTCAATTATGGCAGTGCGTGCTTAATGCTTTTAAAACTGGCGGAATCACTAGAAACGGAGTCAATGAGCCTTCTGGATGAGCTCAGAGTTGGCATTGCTAAAAAGTTGAAAAGTAGGCGCATTGCGGCGTCACTTACGAGAAGGAGATTAGCTCGTTATAATCTGGGACATTTTATGTTTATTGAGAGCGGTACGGCTTTGGCGTGTGCGATGGCGATCCTCGACAATACCGTTTCGGGTATCGTTATGGTTGCCCCAACAGCAACATGCTACTTTTTGGATTTGTGAGTTGGAATCTTGGTGAATATTTTGAGTAGACATTTATCATGTTTTATGTTCAGTACCAGCTGGTAATTGGACGTCGTAAAATAACCAATAAATTTCAAAAATATTTTGCTATAAGAGATTTAAGAACTCTTAAGCTAGGCGTCCACGAGGAAACTTTTCGTGAAACATTCACCATGAAACTCTAGTTTCCTTGTGGACGCGCGCGT